>CM025612.2:8372725-8427913 GCA_014621495.2 Entosphenus tridentatus | reverse complement strand
CACGTGTGTGTCTGGGTGCACGTGTGTGTCTGGGTACACGTGTGTGTGGGTACACGTGTGTGGGTGTGATCGTGTCCGTCTCTCATGGAACCACTTCTGGAAACGTCTTTGCCACGGTGCACTGCAGTGACGTCAGAGCAGTGACACGTTTAAATTATGGATGGAATTGGCTTCACATCCAAATGTCGCAAGACACTTAATTGAAAACAAAGGTGTCTTGAGATTCAGTGAGACTTTCCTGGGCACACACAGTCATGTCGGTGTAACGTCATTAGAGTTATGTAATGACTCGCTCAAGGATAACTATGAAGTCTTTCTAACGATTAAAAGTGCAATATTCATATCTGTCAACGGTTTATCCATATTCGTGTACAGAGAAATTTAGTTTTCAGGTCGATACGGCGTACAGCCCTTTCAATACGAGCAGAAAAACACGTGTATTTGTTTGTGTTTCTCCCTTGTGATGGGACTTTGTAGGATGAACGTTGAGATTTATAAAGGCACGGGGTGACCGATAAGATGTGAATTGGTCTATAATAAGGAAGGCACTGATAAGGGGCTGACCGGTATGAATATGTATTATGGGTGCCTCTAACGAATTACCACGAAACTAATATAAATTAATAAGACCAAAGTAAAATAACCATAGCCCTGTGTATACGGGGATGTAGGGAGCTCTAAAGACACACAAAGAGACGCGGAGACAGCTCCAGAGATAGAAAACACGAGTCCCAAATAACACCGCGGCACAAACAGAGAGAATGAGAAAGGGAGAGATTAGCACGGTTGGCTACGTACGGTACGAAAGAAGTTGTATATACATACAAGAGATAAACACGGTGAATGACACACACGGAGAGATGCGGGGATACAGATACACGTACATAGACGGTACACTCAACCTTATGCATGCGTCGTAGTTACACAAGGCATCAACACATCACGTGTTCATCTCTCCCGCCTGTGCCTCCCCATCACTCCTCTTCATCGTAATCTCTTGCTCTATCCCACCACTCTCTCCTTGTCCCCCTTTATCCACCGCCCCTACTACCTCCCCCCATCGCTATCTCTCCATCTCACTCCCATAGATGTATAACTGCCCAATCCGAGCTGTTCATACTTTGATACGGGCATTGCCTTTGGACTGCTGCCTGTTTGCGTTCTCTGGTCTCACGCTGGTGGGACCAGGCCATGTAGACGGCTGTCTCTGGTGTAGGCCAATCCGTTTCAAAGACAATGCCATATATTATAATCAGAGCATGTTTGTTTGCATGTTTGCCACAAGTATGTGTGGTTAATGGCAGACTCGATGCCTTGCAAGAGGTGCCCAGTTTGGTGTTTGAACATCTAAACTCCTTTTTTATTTCCAGAAGCGGTAAAGCCAATTCTTATTGTTTTTCATTGTCTTGATGCTGGCAAAAATGTCCCATAGATATCAGCACCCCCCCCCAACTCGGACCCCACTGCCCCCCCCATCCCCACCGCATCCCTTCTCTCCTGTTCTGCTCCAGTAAGCGCAGCTGTGACCCGGGCTCTCCCACGTGACCAGAACCCCCCACGTTGCTCCCTGCGGACCCTCACGGGACACACAAACCCCGAGGTGCACTCCCACATCCCACCCCACCGCTCAGCGCGTCCACCCCATCACTCGCTCCACCCAACCAGCAGTGGAGCACCGCACTCTCCCATCCACCCCGTCCCTCCTCGCTTACTCACGAGACAAAAAGGCCACGCGTATCGCCTTTGGCACGCTCTCTCTCTCGGGGCAAGTGCTCTAAACGAGCCCCTATATTTGCTGGCACGCGCACACGAGGGGGCCGCTGGCCCCGCAGCGTCGATGTTTCACGCACCGCACCGGGTACTCATTTGAGGCTGAGTTGACCGAGGCGAGGCCCAGGACGAGTTCAGATATTCGTCACATGCCGGGTTCGCAACGCAGCGGGCTAACCACTTTACCACCGCTCCCCGCTGACACACACACACACACGCGCAGAATCCAGCGAACACTCACATCCATCACATCCCGTGCTCAACATAATCTCCACTCAAGCGCACACCACAATTCCAATCCATCCTGTACCGCACACCAGCTCCACCCCAGCACCCTCCACCCCTCGTCGCTTTCACTCCACCGCGCGATCCCGCAAGGTCCTTGACCAGCAGCGGGGCGGATAAAGCCGCGGCACACTTCGTGTGGACCACATCTCTCTCACTCGTCACCTGCTCCCCACACACCCTCACAGCCCTCTCCTAGCCCCTACACCCCCCCATATCCCCCACGGGCCACCCTCCTTACCCCCACTACCCTCCCACACCCCAGCTTTCATCCACGCGGCTAAGTCCTGTAAATCCAAGCATGGAAATTAAATGTTGGCTCCACATTAACATGCACGCGTAATCTACACGAGGCACTTGCACACGCCATGTGCGTACAGTCTGTCCGTCTGCGTACGCGCGCCAACAAAAGATTTGGCTCTCGAACGGTGGGGTTTATGACGAAATAATGTTGCCATGCTGCACGCTCTAAGCCTCGCGGTGGGTATAGGCTATTCCGTTTTCCCATCCGTAAACTATCAAGTAGTTAAATTAACAATTTAGTGCGATTTTTCTATATTTAATTATTTTCCCGCGCGCGTCATCAGTGTAGGGGGATTTCTCCTCCACGTTCAAAATGCAAAAAAATGTACACGCGACGCTAAATTAATCAAAGTGTCATGTCCTCTTCTCACCCCCCGCCACCCCAATGTGTGCACTCATAGGTTCAATAAATACTAATATAATAGCGCTTAGATAGTATTATTGTAGCGCGGTCGGGCGGATGGTGGGCGGGGGTAGCGGCCCAGCCCCCAGCCTCGGCCGGCTGGGCAATCTAGGCGAGGCCGGGGGCTCTGCACGGGACTAGGCCTCACCACGGCACTCTGTCAGGTGAGGACTTTGTGCTATAGAATCGATATATACTGCTACTAGCGGGAAATACGCGGCATTGCCCGGGGGATAAAATATATTTAAAAACTTCTAAAAACTTAAAAACATAACATATACAAATGAAAAGAAAACTTTGATCATTACCTCATTAATTAAAAATAAAATATAACCCAACGCGTGGTGGATAAAAAAAACTTATGCTCGTGCGCCAAGATTCGATTCTTTAAATCGTGCAATGGAAATGTTTCTTTTGAATTTGCCTATTCCCGTTTAATCGATACCACAAACGCTCACCAGATATCGATTCTCGCCAGTCCTGTATGCGGGTTGACCCCACACACTTCATGGTCATTTCCCCCCCTCCCCCCCAAATACAAAAGTCTATTTTAATACCTTTTGCATTGTGTACAGTGTGGAAGCTACCCACATGCCAGATTTCAAGTTTGTTGCATGTCGGAAAGTACGCTAAACATTTCGAACAGACACATTCACACATTTCCCTTTTATAGGTAAGATAGATAGAGTCAGCATGTACTACTTTAGTGATAACAGGTGCCACCACAGTCGGTATGCACTGCTATAATGAAACCAGGTAAACCCACAGTATGCACTGCTGTAGTGAAAGGTGCCACCACAGTCGGTATGCACTGCTGTCGTGATAGGTTCCAACCGGCTCCAACCGGCAATATATTGCTATAAAACATTTTTTTGTTAAAAACATTTACGATGCTATGTAAATAAAAATAACTATTTGCTAAACCTTGGCCACAATATCTGGACTTGTCTTCATATAACAATGCATAGATTTCTGTTCATATGATTGTGGTTATGGTTGTACTTTGTGAATCCCTAATCTCTGCCATTACATACAATGAAACAAGAAAAGGTAAAAAAAACAGCAATGTAATACAATACACTATTAGACATTGTAAAAAATAAATGAAAAGTCCATCCTATGTGTTACTGAATTTGTTAATATTTTAGGCAGAAAATGGCAGGAAATTAGTTTTTAAATTTAGATTTTTATTTCTGGGGGGGGGACCCCCAGGAAAATTTGGTCCCCCCCAATGTTGACTCCATGGCTACGGCCTTGGCTGGATGGAAACGTCACCCACGTCCGTTGATAGTCGAGGAACTCTTGAGCATACTTCACCACGCTGGTCCGTGCTGGTTTATGAAAGGGGTGGTGGGGAGGGGGGGGATACCGAACCGGTCACTCACCACTGATGTTATCCGTAGCAAGGAATGGAACTCAGGTGACCAGGTTCATAGTGCAAAGAATTACCCAATAGCGCCACCGCCCCCATCCAATTCAATCTGGTTGCTGTTGTAACTTTCTGACCCACTCCTATCGGACATCTGTGAGAGGAGGGAAACAAAAGAGCGTCGTCATAGTTCATCGTATTCCTCCGGTCTAAAGAACGAGTCCGATTCAATTGGCTCGACACAAGGTGCCCTTAGTTGTCGTGGTGTTGATGATTTAAGAGGCGTGTGGAATCCCGTGTAAAGTGTTGGTGGGGGGAGGGGGGCAATGGCGGAGCCAGGATTTTCAGGTAGGGGGGGCAACCCCTCCAGCAATGAAAAATGATAGGAGTTGTTAGTAAGTGAGGAGTTGTTAGCAAGTAGGGACTTGTCCCTTGCTTTTTATTCGACGCGTGTGCAGCGATGGTGCAGCCATCGATCGAGGGTTGAATTCGAACCGCGTTGTGTGATCGGCATCGCGCTCGCTGAAGGTGAATGCCTTCAGCAGGGAAGTCGTGTGCTGTATAAGCAACTGCGCACAATTCTGAGTCACTTAGAACCGCTTTGCCGTTACTTATTGGCAATTATGGACTCAGACTATTGTCCTATCATCTCATAGAGTCCCTGACACATAATAATATGCTACACAGTGGCAGTGGGGGTCGCAAAATGCCGATTTGTTACAAAGGAATGCACGGACACGGCCTGCTGTCGCTTCCGATAGCAAACAGCGAAAAGGGGGGCGCCATCGATTTAGTAGGTACGCAAAAATCTGTCAAAACTTGACCCATCCCCCCCCTCCCTGTATGCACGTTAGACCCCGTTTCCTATGCGTGCGCACATTGTCAGTAGCCCCCCCCTCCCCCCCATACGCAAGCGTAACGCATTTGGGTTACCCCCCCCCCTCCATGCGTAACGCACTTGGTCGACTCAGCCTCAAATGAGACAAATGCGGCCGGGCGTGGTGCTGGCCACCCACCCCCTCGTGTGCCACAGTCCCGGCCTTCAGAGGAGCTCGCTAACAGCCCTTGCCCTCAGTCTGTCGCAGGCTATACCGGGGACCTTTGTCTTTGTATACGCGTGTATGTCAGAGGCGTGTGTGTCCAGGAGGTGTGTGTGTGTGTATCCACGTGTGTGTCACGGTGTGTGTCCACGTGTGTGTGTGTCACGGTGTGTATCCACGTGTGTGTGTCACGGTGTGTATCCACGTGTGTGTCACGGTTTGTATCCACGTGTGTGTATCAAGGTGTGTATCACGGTGTGTGTGTCCACGTGTGTTAGCGGTGTGTGCACGTGTGTGTGGGGACTGTTGTTGATGACTGATGAGCGCTGCAAAGACAAAGATCCCCCGTATAGCCTGGACGGGCTGTTGGGGGCAAGTGCTGCGAGCGAGCACCTATGAAGGCCGGCACTGCTCACGAGGGGGTGGGTGGCCATCACCACGCCCGGCCGCATTTGTCTTCCAAGTGACGATGTTTACACAGCGAACCAGATACTAATTTGAGGCTGAGTGGACCAAGGGAAGACCCAGGACCTGTTCCGGTAATCGTCACCGGGTGTTGTTAGCCGTGATCGGGAATCGAACTCGGGTCGCCGGGTTCGTTCCGCAGCGCGCTAACCGCTGCACCACCGCTCCCCACGTGCTCAACATATATTCAGTAAATATACTCTCCAGCCAGCCAGCCAGATAGATACACATAGCATACACAGACAACAAAAACATGTTTGAACAAACATCCCCCATATAGCCTCGGAACGGCACACGAGGGGTGGGTGGCAGCACCACGCCCGGCCGCCTTTGTCTGCACAATGCGAATGGTGACACAGCGCCGAGTTGACCTAGGGGAGCGCCAGAACCGGTTCAGATATTCTCTGCCACTGATATTGGAAATGGAACTCGGGTAGTCGGGTTCGGAGCGCACTGCTCACCACAAACATAAAAGATCCCCCATATAGCCTTAACAGACTGTAGGGGCAAGTACTGTTAGCGAGCACCTATAAAGGCCAGAACGGTACACGAGGGGGTGGGTGGCCAGCACCACGCCCGACCGCCTTTGTCTCCCCAGTGGTGATGTTTACTCACCGCACCAGGTATTCATTTCAGGCTGAGTCGACCTAGGGGAGGCCCAGGACCGGTTTAGATAATCGTCACTGATGTTGGCCGTGAGCGGGAATCGAACTCGGGTCGCCAGGTTCATAGCGCAGCGCGCTAACCGCTACACTACCGCTCCCCATAACTGCTCACCACACACACACACAAACATACATACACGTGTGTTGTGTATACGGAACACACAGCACACACGCAACACAAACCATGCAAAACAAAGACCCCCCGTGTAGCCTACACAGGCTGTTGGGACAAATGCTGTACGAGGGGAATGACGTGGCCGCCTTTGTCTCACAAGTGGCGAGTGACATCTCAACCGGCTCTGGACCCTCCCCTTGGTGGACTCAGCCTCTAACTAACTAACCAGCTTACCTGGCAGGTCACTGGGCAGATTGAAGACTCATTTCTAGATTGAAAACGTATTTCTGTAGAACTGCTTTTTGTGTTTAGTTCGTTGCTATTCCCTCGCACCTCCGATTATCACGGTTGGCTACGTACGGTGCGAAAAAAGTTCAAAATGCATGTGCGTTATGCGTGAACCGAGATTAAATAACACGCACACTAGGCAGCCTTCGGCGGAAACATCTTTAACCGTGTTGATGAACGGTTTGGTGAGCAGTGGCGTAGTGGTTAGGGTATTGCGCTCCAAACTCAGCCACCCGAGAGACATTTTCGGCCACAATGATATACGAACCGCTCTTGCTTGGGCCGCCCCATTCACCAAATCCACACAGGCGAGCGTGGTAAAGTACGGTCAAACAACTCCCAATGATCAGCACGATCCAAATCTTGGAAATGCCGACAAACCTCATCGCAACGTATACACGAGTGCATACCCCCGTAACGTGTTTTGTTACTTGCAACACACAACTGAAATGCAGGTTGTACACGCTCGTAGTTCTACACGTGTGTATGACACTGCTCTAACCGAGTCGGCTTTGTATTCGCCAACAAAGGGAGATTTCAACACAAGCACGTGGAGCTTTGGCGAGCGAGGTCAAGCGCAGCCCACGCTCACACACACGCGCGCGCACGTGCTCGCCTCTGGAGCCCTGAACAGGAGTATAAAGTCTCCGTGATGTAGGTGGGGAGGGGTGGAGTAGAGGTGCGAGGCGCAGAGGCGTAGCTAGGGGGGGCAGGGGGGTACATATGTCCCCGGGCACCAAGGTAAAGGGGTGCCAAAATGAGGCTTACAACGTTACATTAGAACTTATTGCGGCGGGCGCGGCAGCCTGAAACTACTGCACAAATCTACATCAATTTTATAGTTCGTCCCCGGGCGCAAAATCTTAGCTACGTCACTGGCGAGGCGCAGGGAGTCGTGTTATTAAAACGCATTTCAATCTGGCCTCTCTTCGGCAAAGCCTCTTTTCTTGGAATTAGATTATCTCGGTTGAGACTCACACAAGTTACATTTCTCCACGGTGTTGATTTCATAAATGTGCGTTGGGTCAAACATCGACATTGTAGCAAATGTCGGCCCCGTTACTTCCCCACTGCTCATCAAAGGACGCTCAGCAATCTCTTCCATTCCTTCCCCGAGTTGTTCTCGTCTGGTAACGGCCCGCGAATTATTTGATGAGAAACGCACCAGTACGCTCTTTGGTCATTGCCCGCATGTTCAGAACGCACCAGGCTCGATACTTTAATTGCATCTGTTCTGCATCGGTTATTCTCACCTCGGAAGTTTGTCTTCTAGATCGTCCACCATGAGTACTGCAGACTAACCGTCTAGGAGTACTGCATCATGGTTAGACTCGCCATACGATAAGCCAATTACCTTTCTTCAGATTCGTATTTTTCCTTCTCTTCCTTGTTGGGATTTTTTTTTCTTTGAAATCAGTTTCTGAGCACAGGCCCAAATCGCTCCGCAGCCAGCAACTGCACTATCGACGGTGTGATAGATACGAGTGAATACGTTTCTTGAATTCAGCAGTCGTAAGACCTCTAAAAACGAGATGACGAGAGGGTATTACAAAGTCCTGAGCAGGAGTATTTGGTATATATCCCTGCTTGACCACGTGTTTTCCAAGGGCGATGGCCGAGGTTATCCTGGTCAGCATAAAATTACCAATTGATGTGCTACGTCCCTCCCTTTGATTTCCTCCCCCTTCTGTATTTTTGAGTCCGTTTAATCAATGTCTGTTCGACGTCAATACATTTGGTATGGTGATTTTGAATGAAGAGCCAAATTAAGTGAAAAGGCATATTGAGCGTGATGGAATTCGTGTGCAGTTACTGGTAGCCAGGATTAGACCATCTTGCTACATTTCAGAACCTAGCCGAATCGTCGATGGCTGAAATGTGCATTCAAACCCTGGACCTCATCAATGTCGGCTCGTCACTCTTGACACGAGAGCCATCCTGGTCGTCTCACCTTGTTGAACTTCAATCTGAAAGGAGAACATTCATCGTGGCACAAACCCAAAAATAAAAGAGTGTAAACCTTTAAATATTTGAGCTTTTTATTCTAAACATAAATGATCTAAAAAAATGCTATTCCATCTTTGAGATGCAACACAACTCTAAGCAGGCTATGAATAAGTACAAATAAACACATTTAAAACGGCACAAGACAGACAACCGTCGGTGGCTTGGATACAAGCCGAGAGCAACTGACGCGACCGGTCAACATTCAAGCCGAGCGGTCTCTCCTTTGCCGAGAAGAGCCAAGGTAGAGAGAGGGCAGTGCTGTCTGCTCCACACGTGTTCAGACTAAGCACGTCCCATTGGCATGGCTAAAGGCCCAATGGTCAATGTGGCCAAAGAGACAGCATTTAGTGCAACAATCGCAAAAAACGGCTAAAATAACAACTAAACAAACAGCACTGTCCCCCGCAAAACCCGACGGTCACAATGGCACTAGGAATGACTTCTAACATTCAATGTCTATACTAAGTGCTTTGTTTTCGAAGCATAAACGAGGCTGGTAACAACTTTGTTTCAACTGGACCACCTGCAACTGGCCATGTTTGGAAATTTCCAATAACTTGAGAACATCATCACGTTGAGGATTCTCAACCCCCTGTCCTTCCGCTCCATTCTCCTTCCCCTTTGCATCCGCTCCGTACGCCATGGCACACCTTTCTGAATTTTCCCATCTTCTCCGTTCCACTACCAAAGAAGTTGCTGCACATCGCACACATCCAGGGCCGACTTCATGCACTGGTTGAGCAGTATAGGATGATAGAAACAAGGTCAAACCCATGCTATTTTTACCACCAAACTGACCCATTCTTTGTCAAAAACCAGCAGATACAGTTTTCCGCCAACACGCGAATCATACCCCTGCGCGATAGAGACAAAGCGCTGTGCGAGGACTGGAGGACACGAAAAGCGACAACACAAACACACACTAAAGCCGTTCACGTCTCCTCGACCTGCCGTGCTGGTGTGGGACACAGCAAGACATGGGGGGGGGGGGGGGGGGTTCTAGTGCGGTGTGTGGTGGTGATGTTTGTCGTCGAGATTAGTTTGTTGTCCTTCATCCGCATCTCCGATTTGCACGGTTGGCTATGTACGATGTGAGATAACTGCAACATACATATACATATGTGGGTGTGAAGGTGGTGGTGTTATTACAGTGGTAGTTGTGATTGTGGTGGAGGAAAGTTGGTGGTGATGTTTGTGATGTGATCAACATCATCAAATGATGATGGTAGTGCGAATGATCATGTGATAATGATGTGAAGATTGTGGTGTGACCTTGATGATGCGATTGCAGCGGTGTGAAGATAATGATAGTGTGATGGTGATGGTAATGTGATGATGGCGATGACGATGGTAGTGTGATGTTGACAAGTGTGATGGCGATGGTGCGAATACGATCGCGTCATAACAAGTGTAACGTTTATAATATGATGGTTGTTAAGATGTTGTAATAGGAGTAGCGACAGCAAGACGATGATGATGATGAGAGTGATGATGACAGTGATGATGGTGATGATGCAGCCATGCCACGCTCAGAACTGGATCTGCACGGCCTTCTTGACGTGTGCTGCGAGTCCGTCGAGGGTGGCCGTGGGGCTTGACAGGCCCAGGAGCCCCCACTGGGCCCCATCCTCCCCCACGGCGGACACGCAGAAAGAGCGCACCTCCACACCCTGGGCCGCCAGCACTCCTGTAGCCACACGGGGGGGACACACAGAGCCGTCAGCACGGGGGCCAGCGGCGCTCGCAAGCCCAGCGTGCACCTCCCAGCAGCGTTGACCAACTAAACTACGAAACTAAAAACGTGTTATTTTACGAGGCGAGGCCCACCGACCTATATTAGCTCTTTTTCAGAAGAGACATGGCCACAAATGATAGCTCTACCAAGTGGAAATATATTTCATCCAAATAATCTAAACCAGTGATTCTTAACCTTTACTGCAGCCTGGTTCTCAATCATAAAAAAAAAGATGTCAATATATAGGTTTAATGAAACACAGTAGATGTACTTACGTACCTGTGCTTAATTAGCGTTTTCGATTATTTACCTTCTAAACAAGATCTGGCATGTCTCACCCCCAGGGGGTGCATGCACCACAGGTTAAGAAGAACCACTGCTCTAAACGCATGTTTATAAATATGGAGGACCTGGAGAAAACTCCATGCGACCACAGGGAGAACATGCAAACTCCAAATATACAGAGGCATCAGGGTTGGGATTGAACCAACAACCTTCTGTATACCAGGCGAGGTATTTAAGATCTCGCCACCGTGGTGCCAAGTCTGCATCGTCAGCAGTCACTGCTGGATGAAGACCTCTCCACGACATCTCCATCACTGATGGTCTTCTGGCGCTACAATCGATCTCACTCATGCGCACAAGCGAGCTGATCGCAATGCTTCATCTATGGTGGTCCTTCTTCCTCAGGCATGTTCCCTGGGTTGGCTGTCAATCGTAAATCAGCCGTCAATCCTTTCAGCCGTGATGTGTTCTATCCACGTCTACTTAACTTTACTTAACTCTCGATATGCTGCCTATAATCTGCATTTGTTATCCGATCAACAAGTTCCTCTTTCTGTTTCTTTGTATAATTCTAAAAGTGCTTACTCCTCAGCTTTTTTATTCTTAGGTTTTTTCGGTAAAGTCACGTAGGTAAAAAATTACTTGATACAGCTGTCGGGCTGTGACGGTTCGACCTGAAGACGGAAGCTTGTGTTGCCTCCGAAACGTCGTGATTTTGATTTTGATTTTACTTTTATTAATTTAAATTTTTTACCTACGTGACTTTACCGAAAAAACCTAAGAATATGAATCCTTGCAGTCACGAAAGCTTCAAATCTAGAATCTTCAGCTTTTGTTGCGTTTTCTTTGTTTGCGCCGAGTCTTGCCCAACTTAAAATCGCCATGGTGTCAGTGGTGGCTCAGAGGTTAGAGCATTGCGCCAGCACAGCTAAGACCACGGATTTGAATCCCCCATAATGAAACTGGCTTCTTAAGTGTCGTAAGTGTGAGCCCAGTCACAAATGACTTTTTAATTAGGTTTGCACTTCATTTGGGTAAAATTCTAGTTTTGAGAATCAATAAAAAATTTTATTGGTTGGAGCGACATGCATTGTGCATGGAAAAGTGCTGCCCCCTGGTGCAGGTTATGCAGACACTTCAAGGGACCTCAGAGGAAACGTTATCTTAAGACTGCGAGACGTTCCGTAACAAACGGGGGTTGGGTGAGGATGTGATGCACTGCACGAGTTCTGAAGGGATTGTCTCACCATATGATGCCGATCGCACAATTAGAATAAAACTGGGGGAAGAGAACCCCCCCCCCTCACCGCCACCAACCACAGACTATCCAAACACAAATCACCCCAAGCTGCTTCTATTGCCATCACCAGGCGATGCCCTGGTGAATGCTGTGCGTGCAGCCCGGCCAATTTTCATTGATGGGTAACGGCACCGCCCTGCGAGATTTCCCAACTGGATTCCCCGACCCGTGATGCGACCCCCCCACACCCCACCAAACCTACCCGCCACCGCCGGCAAGGCGTGCGCTCCGGGCGCGGTGCGATAGAGCAGGGCAGTGCCAGCGAGCGTGGCGCCAGCCGGGAGGAAGGAGGCCCCATTGACGGCCAGCAGGAGCGGCTGCTCGCCCCGCGCGGTGCCCACCAGCACAACGGCGGGGCCGCCCGCGCCGCCGCCCTGCAGCTCCACGGAGAGGCAGGGCGTGGAGGAGGGCTCCAGCCCCTGCGGAGGAGACGCCTCGTGCGCCGTCGACACCTGCAGACATAGGCAGAGGGTGACATTTTTATTTTGGGGGGATAAAAGACTTTTGCAGGGGGGGCCTAATGAATTTTTTTTTTTTTTACAAATGGAACACCGTTTTTATTCTGAAGTAATATGTCTCGGAAAAGATATGTCCGAAAATAAGAGAGCTCTCAAAGCTGCCTCTAGCAGAACAGGTGGTAGACTGACTTGCAGGTCACAGGTTCAGCAACTGCATCAGTCTACCACGTGCTCTGCCACTGGTGACAGTGTACACTGTCGTTGTTGGACATTGCCTAAATACATTTAATTAGTCGAGTATGTCCCCCAACAGGAACGCGAGTTTAAACTTAACTTGCCTCCGTGTTGGTTAATCTTCACGCGATTTATCGCATACCATTTCTGGACGAACGGAGCTAACGCTCAGAGCGCGCGCGCGAGAAGCGCCATCCCTCACCGTGACCCCGGCCTCTTTGGCGAAGATGGCTGCGTTGACGAGGTTCAGGTGATTCTCTCCGTCGACGCGCAGCAGAGCCGTCAGCACGGCCGGAGCCAGCACCGCCACGGCGGGCCCGGCGTCGCCGTGCGTCGCCACGCGCACGCTCGCCCCGCGCACGCCCTGCGCCAGCACCGCCCGCGCCACCGCGCCCAGCGACTCCGCCACCTTCACCCACGGACGCGTCTCGGGGGCCAGGGACGAGCCCAGAGACCCAGCGTTCACCTGCGCGGGGGGGGGCGGGGAGGGGGGCAGAGTCTTGTTAAGACGTCTACAAGTTGCAGGGTGGGTCCCATTCGCCGTCGAATCTCGGAACGTGCAAGCGGTGAGCATTGATTTTATTTAGAGGCCGCTGGTGTTTTAAAAATACATTGTACTGTTTAATTCTAGATTTGAAGCTTTCGTGACTGCAAGGATTCATATTCTTAAGTTTTTTCGGTAAAGTCACGTAGGTACAAAAAATTTAAATTAATAAAAGTAAAATAAAAATAAAATAAAAATCACGACGTTTCAGAGGCAAGACAAGCTTCCGTCTTGAGGTGGAACCGTCACAGCACGATAGCTGTATCAAGTGAGAGAAATTCCAAGAAAACAGTATTTGTATATATACTGGTTGAGGGTGGGAGGAGCCAAGGTAGGCCCTGAATATTATTTTTGTGAGGTTCGGTGCGGCTGAAGCACGCTGTTAGGAATGAGCCTTTGTTGTGTAAACTGGTTGCGGATGATGTAAAGGTGCGTGTAAAAGGGACTGAGCCTTTTTGATGTGTAGAGATGATTGTACTGTACTCGCCACACTACCGTCCTCTATGATAGCTGGTGCCAAAGTGCGCCACGCCCTCTCGCATGGTCTTTTACAATTCGATTCAATTTCCAATCGATTCCGTTCCGATGACGTAAACGTGCGTAATCGGAACGTCATCGGAACGGGAAAGGGTTGAGAAGTCCCTCACAGGCCGGATCGCGACGTCACGCTCGCCCCCCTCGCCTCTCCTGGATACGCCAAATTGGCACTGCCTCAGCCTGCTGCTGTCAGGGCAAGGCAGTTGAGGTGCTGTGGATTGCATTGCGGTCGTGGCGTTTGAGGTTGCAATTGCGGTGTTTGAAGCGACGGTTACAGCCCGTGGCGTTTTGGTTGCAGAGGAGTTGTGGGTGCGGAGCCGAGTCTCTTCTCACCGCGCCCACCAGCGCCTTGCCCTGTACCAGCTCCACCACCTGCTGCGCCAGCTCTTCCCCGCAGCGGCTCTGTGCCTCGTGCGTGCTCGCGCCCAGGTGCGGTCCGCACACCACGTGCGGGTGTCGAATCAGCGCTACGTTCGTTGGGGGCTCCTGCGTTCCAGGGGTGGAAGACGCGCCGAGGGGGGAGAGGGAGAACGGTGAAGAGAAGACTGAGGAGGCATCGAACAATCACACGACCAGATACGACGGGGTCACTATAAATGACGAGAGTTTATTTTGCAGTCGCTATGCGATGACATCATGCTGCTCTCAATCTGAACGAGGGAATGAAATGTTTTTAAGACAGACATGCAGCCCTGTCTGCAACCACAGCTCTAACCCTAACCCTAGCCTAGCCTAACCCAAACTTGACCATAATCCACGTCTTAACCTTAATCAAAGTACTAGCCATGACTCTATTTCTATCTCTAACTCTGATACAAGGCCTACCACTAATCCTATTTTAAATCTGGATATATGCCTGAATTTTAAGCCCTTCCTTAGTCCCAACTCTAACACTCACCCAAAACAAAACTCACCACCTACACTAATCCCAACCACAGCCCTTGTTACTAACACTAACATTACGCCTAACCATGATCCGATTCCTACCATGACCCCTGACCCGAGGGGCAGGGGGGTGGGGGCCCCACCTGAATGAAGACGTCGAGCCCAGCGCCCCCGCACTGCCCAGACTCGAGCGCGCGCTGCAGAGCGTCCTCGTCGATGATGCCCCCACGCGCGCAGTTCACCACGCGCACGCCGCGCTTGCAGCGGGCAAACGACGCGTCATTCAGGAGGCCTGCGGGGTGAGCGGACGAGCGCCGTCAAACATACGTACGCACGCACGCACGCACGCACGCACGCACGTACTTTCACCGAGAGAACCTGGCATCGGTCAGGAGACCCTGAAGGGAGACGAGCAAGGTTACATGCGAGCACGCACATACGCACGGTCACTCTCATGGCACGGGAAGGCGCAAGGTGGCAGAAGGCGAGACATGAAGGGGTACTCCAACAAGCTGCGCGTCATCTCTGTGCGTGCACCTGTGCGTGCACCTGTGCGTATTTCCGTGTAGCGGTGCGGCTGTGTGTGTGTGTGTGCATGCGACTGTGTATGCATGTGTGGGGTGCAGAAATGCAGTGATTAGTGCACTGTGCTACGAACACTGCGATTCCATTTCAATTCCCGCTCATAAGCAGCAATAGTGACGAATACATGAAACGGTCCTGGGCCTCCCCTAGGTCGACTCCGCCTTAAACGCCTTGTGTAAACATCAACACTAGGGACACAAAGGTGGCTGGGCATTGTACTGGCCACCCATCGGCCTTAACAACAACAACAACCGCCATTCGCCACTAAGTGGCGGTGACGTCACCACGACGCTTGTGCCAGGCCAAGTGCACCTTGAGGCCACCAGGTGAAGTGTCGAACGCCCGCTGGCAGGAGGTCACGGGGCAGACCCAGCAGGTGCCACGGGTCGACTGACCGAGATGACCGAGATGACTGGATGATGCACCACCTGTGCCCCCTACTGTACCAACTTGCTGTGCTTTAGCCACCCGGCGCTCCGCTCGTTGTTGTGAGTGTCGCTCCTCCGCCCTCCGTTACTCGCTAACAGCCTGTTAACGGCTACACGCAGGATATCGGTCTTTGTGTCGTGCATACGCATGTAGGTGTGCACTTGCCGGTGGTGGAGGGCATGAGTGGCGTGTGCACGGTGATGAAGTCGCACTTGGGCCACAGCTGCTCGAGTGAGAGCTGCTCCACTCCGAATGCCGCCGACACCTCCGCCGGGATGATGGGGTCGTAGCCGATGGTCTTGAGCACGCGACGACAAAACACAAAAATTCCCTTATTAGCCACAACGGACTGCTACTAGCGAGCACCTATGAAGGATGAAAGTACACACGAGGGGGTTTGGGGCCAGCACCACGCCCGGCCGCCTTTGTCTCCCCAGTGGCGATGTTTACACACCGCACCAAGTATCGTCACTGGTGTTGGCCGTGAGAGCGAGAATTGAACTCGGGTCGCCGGGTACGTAGCGCAGTGCGCTAACCGCTACACTACAGCTCTCCCACATACACACGTGCGCGTATTTATATAAACACAAAGATTTCCCCTAATAGCCCTATACACTTGGGGAAAGTGCTGTTAGGAAGCACCTTATAAGGTTGGTAAGGTGCACAAATGAGTGTCGTGGCCGGTACCGCACCTGGCTGCCTTTGTCTTACACCGTGCACCAGGTACTCATTTTAAGCAAAGTCCACCTCAGGCCAATGCTACTGATGTCAGCTGCGGCCAGAAATTGAACTCAGGTAACAAGGTCACTAGTGCAGTGCAACAACCACGATGCTAACGGCTACACCCGCATGCATATACAAAGATAAAGATCCCCCATGTAGCCTTAATAGACTGTTGGGGCAAGTGCTGTTAGCGAGCACCTATGAAGGCCGGCACGGCACACGAGGGGGTGGGTGGCCAACACCACGCCCGGCCGCCTTTGTCTCCCCAGTGGTGATGTGTACACACCGCACCAGGTACTCATTTGAGGCTGAGTCGACCTAGGAGAGGCCCAGTACCGGTTCAGATAAACCTCACTGATGTTGGCCGTGAGTGGGAATCGAACCCGGGTCTCTAGGTTCGCAGCGCAGCGTGCTAACCACTGCACTACCGCTGCATATACACACACACCCACACACTCGTTTTGTGAGACTTTACTAGATAAGCACTAATACAAATATTATTTATCATGACGCTTCGTTTGTTCTGCAATCCCACGAGTGGACCGTCTCTGGCGGGCGGTGTGACGCGGTGCTCTCACCGTCATGCCGAACGCCTGCATGCGCAGCGCCACCTCCCGGCCGATGCGGCCCAGACCCACAATGCCGAGCGTCTTCCCCAGCAGCTCCGTGCCCATGAACTGTGGGGACAACACAGACGTGGGGTCAAGGGCAAGGAGGCTTCGTCAGACACTCGATCAAATTTGCTAAAATTCTTATTCAAACCACTGGCCTCAACCGTAACCCTAACCACAACCGGAACCACGATGCCACATCTAATCTCACACCACTACCATAATAACCCCTAACTTATCCCCAACTCTTGACCCCAACCTCATCCTCCAAAATGAATAAACTCGAACTTCATGCCAAACCCTACCACCAATGCCAACCTGAAGTTTCACCTTCTCACGCCAACCCAACCCACCTAAACATTTGCATTCTGACCACAAGTTCTGACCACAAGTATTGTGGTTAATGCAGCCACGATTCCTTGTAAAAGGTTTAAGTTGCTGTTTTCACATCTTAACACTTGTTTTGTTGGCAGAAAAAAGAAAAAACCTATTCTCATATTTTGGTACTGGCAAAGGAGGTCCCAAAACAATCCGAATCACAAACCCTGACCTAACCTTAACCTAAGCACCAACCCAACCCCAAACTGGACTCTAATCCCAACACCACCGTCTCAACCCAAGCTGCACCCCCACATTGATGCCCTCTGGGAGGTGATGCTCACCTTCTTGCGCTCCCACTTGCCCTCGTGCATCGAGGCCATCGCTTGGGGGATGAACCTGCAGGAGAGGTGATCGCAAAGGAACGGTTATGGGTCAGGGTCACGTGGTCAGAATCAGGATCGCAGTCAGGGTCATGGAGCAACAGCTGCACCCCATTGTGACGGCACATTTTTCCACCTATAAATCACATTTTGCAGTGCATCATATATACTCCCCTATTTGTTTTTCAGTCTGCACAGGCTTTTCTGCCATGACGAGATTCTCATATTTCTCCAAGAAGTGTTCAAATCGGCGAGCAAATGTCAGCTCCCGAAATCCACGAGTCAATAAGTGTGAGTGCTGTCGCCATCGGCGATTTTGGTGAAATGCGGTGCGGTTATCCAGTCATGTGATGCACTAAAAACTACGACCTGCCACCTTCTAGCAACTGCGTCATCATACAATACCTCTGTGCACGTGCCCCAACCCTAACCCTCGCCCATGGGTGGGGGGGGTGGGTTGGACGTACCGTGCCAGGCACAGCAGCATCCCGCACGTGAGCTCTGCCGCGCTCATCGTGTTCCCCCCAGGGGTGCTGCACACCCACACGCGCGCACACGCACACGCAGCGCAAAGCCCAGAGTCAGCACACGCACACACAATATGCAGCGTGTGTGTGTAGATGAGATGGGTAAGGGCGAGCGCGAAATAAAATGGAAAAGCGAGGGGGTACACGAGTGTCGGTCAGGGGTCAGAAGTCACAGGCATCTCGATCGTGGATTGAGACATCGGTCATGAACTTAAGAATTGCTCAGGGACCATGGCATCGGTCAAGGGGTAAGGTGCATCATCAAAGGTTAACGCGCGTCGATGAGGGGGTCTCGATCGACAGTCAAAAGGTTAAGCGCATCAGCCAGAGGCCACGTGCGTCAATCAGGGGTGATGTGCGCGTGGGTCACAGGTCGCGTACTTCATGACGATGACCCCACGCCGCGTGGCCGCCTCCACATCGACGTTGTCGACCCCCGTGCCGGCGCGCCCCACGAGCAGCAGGCGCTCGCCAGCGTGCAGCACCTCCGCCGTCACCTTGGTGGCCGAGCGAACGATCAGCGCATCGTAGTCCTACAAACACAACAACGCCTTGATTTACGAGCAGTACGTGCGGGCTGGTAAAGGGGGGTGAGGGAGGGCAGATATAAACCAATAATTTGAGTTCTTAACACAATTATAATGTTCAGCCCTTGATCAAACCACTTCTCGAGGAAGGCTGACACAACCCGTTTTGGCTATGGGGGTTGTTTGACCATACTTCACGATACTGGTCAGTGCGGGTTGGTGAAGAGGTGGCCGACGACCGAATACAATATTACAAGCTATGGACGTTGGCCATGGCTAGCACCGGGTTCGTACTGTGGTGGTGTGATAACTACTGTGCCACCACTCCCACATACAAACACGTACAAATACAATAATAAAGTCTCACACGATCGATTTGACATATGCATCGTGAACGCAATAAATAGATTTTAAATTATGAAGCAATTCATTACGTACATTTCTATTGGACAACAGCGCAATCACATGATACAACACTTTCATACAGTAAAAAGCAATTAAACAAAGCAGCAGGCGTGAGGAATTTGGTTTAGCCGAGGTTCCCTAATGCCCCCGTGTGAGCGCAGACAGCTGCTGGTGCCAACTCCAGGCAAGATCTTCAACAGGAATTCACCGGGCTCCAAGCCATTCATTCATCAAGGACCAGTGATCGTGGAAACTGTAGCAACCCCAGATGACTTGTGTTTGTGCCTCAATGCACCATGACGGGAGATGGAATAGGATAAAGTTTGTCTCCAGTGGATTATAACAACTTCTCGTTTATTATTCTTTTGGAATGTTAGTCCATGTCATGAGATGAAATGTCCATCTAGAACTCGGAGAAATTAAACTCTGTGGTGTGTTAGAGAATGGCCCATGGAGAGAAATATCATCTAACTACTCCTAAGATCCTTTACAGATGAACTTGTTTGATTTCACAAACTAGGAGGGCATTTTCTCACATGCCATTGCAGTCAAACTGATTGCATAGCAGTCAACTCATTAAGCTTTCATTCTCAAAAGGTGGAATTTCATCTAAATCAGGTGAAAATCCATATTTAACGACTTATAAATTTGCACGGCCATCAATGACTGCACAAGAGCTATACTTGAGAAGCTGGTTTGGTCACGAGTGGCTGAAACCCAGATTAAAACCCTGGACCTCAGCAAGGCCAGCTCAGCATCTCCAACCGCTGAGCTACCCAGAAACCTTATTAGACTTAACTGAAGGACAAAAAAATAGTTAAATTAACCTCATCGCACCCCCCGGGAGCCCATGAGCCCCTGGCTCTCCCACAAACTGCGTTGCGACGTCATTTTATGTCAGTTGAAGGCGAACGGACACGGCAATATATTCCTCTCGACGAGCTCTACACAATGCACAAATCAAAGTTTCAAAGTTGTATTTCTTCTGCGCATTCGTTCTCGCTGCGCGTGGACGACATGACAACAGAATTATCCACGCCAGGCGGGTCGCGGCGTTTATGTGCACGGTGGGACAGAATCGCCAAAGATAAATACATTAATTACGATTTTGACTTACGTTTATTCGGGACCCCGGGGTCCCGCCACAAGGTTTAAATAAATAAACAATCCATAATACAAATGGCTCTTATTTTGTAGCTACACATATAGGCCGTGAGACACCTAAAAGTCACTTTAAAATACTTAATCCAATGCATAAGTTTAAATGTTCATTGCTGCAATGTAATGATTTCATTTTGGTAAAACATCACCACTCTTTTTGTAGTTGCAGTATCACAGAGCAACCACAGATGACGCACAAGGTCATCTTTCCCAGTGTGTGTATAAGCGAGTGCATGCAAGAGAATATTGCGTGTTGTGTCTGTACAGTATTTGTATATATTCATAAAAACGAATCTTGGAATGGTAGTCCTATTGTGTGACTGATGCCTGCCATTGGAATGTGAAATTTCCACCACTGGCTCAGGGCTGCCGACGGAGATGACAACCCAGATTGTCGTTTGAGCTTAAACCAGATCAAGCTGACAAAGCAGAGTGGTGGCGCAGTGGGTCCTGCACTGCAGTACGACAGCGAGTTTGAGCTCTGGCCACGGCCGACATCAGTGACGAGTCATATCTGAACCGGTCCTGGACCCCACTACCCCCACCAACCCTCCTTTCACTAACTTGCACTGACATGGCAGAGGGAGCCCTTCATCAAATCGGTGGCCTGAGAGCTGTAAATTGCCATTAAACAAACTACAGCAAAACGTATGCGGGAACAAAACTCACTTGAAAAGTAAGACACTACACATTACACTGTGCAATAAATTCTTTGTTCCTGGGTAGATGGTGTTATTTTCCAATTGCTTATGCCTCAAAAGTACAGCAAATATAAGTTATTCCCCACAAACTTTGTTTTTGTGACCAGGACAGTGATATTTTGAAATTGACCTATTTTCAATGAGAAAACGTGTGCACATGTCTTTCCGTCACATAAAGTCCTGGTCACAAAAGCAAAGTTTGTTGGGAATAATAGCCATTTTATACACTTTTTAGGCATAAGCAATTAGAAAATAACACTTACTACCCAGGAACAAAAATCGTGTTACAAAGTGAATTATTAATCTATCAAAAGTTAAACAAACACTTGTGAACGATTGTATGGAGGGCAACACGTGTGCTGAACACACTTAATGTCTATGGGGCATTTAACTGCACTCCAGTGAATCCAGAACTGGTCTGGCAAGTTTAGAATTCCAGTGGTTTAAGCTCGACACGAGCAAGTTTACGCCAAATTGGAAGAGACGCAAATCCTGGTGTGGAGCTGAATTTTAACCAAACCATCAGCCTTCAGGAGGGGAACAAAACAAGCAACACTTTGTGTATCATATGGACAGGTTCCTCCTGCTAGCATGGGAATGTGGAATTTCCAGCATTGGCACAGGGACACTTACAGAGATGCACGCCACTCCGTTGCATTACAGAGACATTGACTTTTCAGCTTCCAATTGGTGTGTATTATTTACAAATGTATTTTGCAGGACCATGATATGCAGAAAAAAAGTAATGTATGGGGATGCTTTCGTCTAGCAGTGGACAGACAACAGATGGCAACAAAAACAAATATTTACATATTTACTTCAAACTTACAACTAGTCCTCTCCACTTACACTTAAAGGACATGTATTGTTTTTATTCGAGCAAAGTATTTTCTATTTAATTTACAGCTCGTTTAAAAGTTCTACATCGTCATTTTCACCACGTGGGTGATGATGATCATGCACATTTCCTCCCAGTGGACACGCGTGGAACTGTGACACCGCGGGTCTCAGTCCTTGATGGTCCTGCAGCAGTGGCGTAACTATCGAGTGTGCAGGCGGTGTGACTGCACGATAGCTTACAGGGCCTAAGGGGGGGGGGGGGGCCTAGTCCCTGGGGCACGGGGGGGGGGGGAAGAGGCGGGGATTAAACACCACCACCCCCATTAATTATTTGCACCAGGGCCGGTGCCGACCACGCTACGCCACTGCTCCCAACAACCCACTTCTTAAATGTCGCAATATCCTAATTACGAATCCTCAACACCATTGGCACGCACATCACGGATGTGAGTGACAAATGGGGTTGGGTGTGGACTTGTGGGAGGGCACAACGTGGCAGTGTTGCCAGGCGATGGAGAGAACACTTTGAAAGATCACACAAATGTGCGACAACCGCTAGATCATTGATGATTGGGCTTGCAAATCAACAGTTGAAGACACTGCTAGACTTACATTAATGCAATGTATCTGGCATTGTTCTGTATCCCTCATCTTTCTTGCAAATGTGTATTTGTTTTAATTAAGTTACTGTGTACAATGTATATGTTGAGTTAGTATGTTAATGAGTTTGAAAACTAATTTATGGAAACAAAAACTGGGGAAGGAGATGGGGCAATAGAAGTATCCCCCTCAATCTCTAGATGGCCATTGACGTCGTTGGCCATTTGTTAGATTTTCATACGTGTAAAATATAAATTAATAACGTTTCATTATCTGTATTTAATGTGCAAACTTTGAAAAAGAAATGTGTCAATGTCTTCATGATTTCCATATTGCATGCAATTCATGAGCATGAATTACAGGACTCAGTCAAAGTTCCCTGAAGAAGATGATTCAGCGATGGGCATTCCCTTTACAATAGAAACTTATTTCCGATTTGGACAAAGTGATTTCCTGTTCAAACGAGGACTGCCGGAAATTCCACATCGCTACGGCAGGAGCGAGTGTTCCAACATGACAAACCGAAGTTGACAACCCACAACGCGGTCGAGATTTTATCGACCCCCAGGAGGAATGATGGTCCGAGTGAGCGCCCAACTATGAAACGAACTCTTATCCTTCCAATGTGCGAGCCCGTTCCCCTCCACCTGCCGACTTGGCAGGAAAAAAGATCCATCCCCTCTGCAACGTTTAACCATTTCTGCTAGAAGCAACACGACCATTTGCTCGGAGTAAAACCTCTGGTCTGGCGGCGGCGGCATGGCAGGCTGGGTTCCCCATGGGCCACCCTCCTCCCGAAAGCATTGGGCCGTGTTCAGTAGCAGGAGGAGGATGCTGGGGTGGGGGGGTGTGGATTAGAAACATCGCAAGCGGTTGCATCAGCAGCCCCGGTCGTGCATCGGCTACGGACGCCCTCCAGCGGCGGCTCAGCCTCAACGATGCAAAGGAAACGATTTTGTACGGAGACATCTTGACTCATAAGCTTTCGTGTCTGCAAGGAATTCATATTCTTTTGGGTCTTTCGGTAAAGTCACCTAGATAGGTTCAAAGAAAGCCTATCTAACGTGACTTTACCGAAAGAGCCAAAGAATAAGATTGTACGGAGCTCATTGATGCACCGGGGGGGGTGGAGAGGGCTCAAATAATTCACCGTGTCCCGTGTGTTCACTCGGGGTAAAAGGGGTTTAGTAAAAGGGGTTTAATAAAAGGCGTTCGTGCGTTCACCCTTGGCTCACGTAAGCGCCGTTCACGCGTTCCTCACCCGTTGATGCACTCGCATTGAAATCTGCGCACGAGGTTACAACGGTGCGTTCACGCGCGTACGGTGTTCATGCGTCCGCTGACAATGGTCTCGCAGCGTGCGCGCTCTCTCACGATGTCCATGCAACCGCGTGCAATGCCACAGAAACCACCACAACACTCCAAGCAGTCGGAGTGGAGGCGTTTGTGCCTGGTGCGCCAGCGTGGACGAATTCACCCCGAAAATGAAAATGTTCCCCAACATAAAATTCAACAGGAGAAACGGTGGCATCATCAGCATCATCAGTAGCAGCAGCAGACATATCGTCAGCAACATCATCATAATCATCGGCGTGGTCTCAATACGCACCTTACCCCAAAACCATGTCATCCTAATGCGCTCATTATACCCATCTTCCACACAGCAGTGGATAGAGCAAGGGCAGACCTGGCGACATTTAACGCGTGGATCAGCAGAAACCACCAACCCGCTCCCCCCCCTCCCCGGGACACACGATCCCCCACTTAAAAGCGCTCATTAGGCAATTCATTAATGAATGACTCGTAAAATGTGCGTAAAATAACCACCACACACACACATGTCGCAATAGTAGTAATGGACAAACACGTGCGCAGTGCAGAGCGGTGAATGAACACGTGGCAGCCACATGGCAACAGCGGGGCAGAGCGTGCAGTGCAAGCAAGACGAACCCGCGTGTCTCTCACGGAGAACGGATACCCTAGAAGGGGGTGGTGATGAATCCAGGTGCAGATGGTGTCTTGAATACGCAACTCAACAGCCCTTTTTGTGTGGTCAATCCACCGCTGAATAGCGGCATTTTTCGCACGCAGTGCGGGTCGTGAGAAGCGTGCTCGACTACAGCAAATGGATGTTTTTAGATTTGTTTTATTTCTTATTTTATTCCCATTAGTTATTTATTTAGTTATAGTCTTTTATTATTTATTTGTGAGCTATTATTTATTTATTTTACCTACGTGACTTTACCGAAAAACCTAACAGTACAAATTGGATGTTGTTTTAAAAGAGCCATCGTTGCGGTCAACAACAATGCCCTCTGCCGACCAAACGTGGCTCTCTGCAAATTGTGTGAACACATTTGATCGTTAAACTGCGTTGCAAGTTACAGACATCGCAACCTTACGAAAGAAAGACAAGAGAGAGGAAGAGAGTCGAGGTTAGAGCCGAGATGAGTTGTGCACGCAACCGGGGCAACGGAACAATTGATGGCTCGGGACGAGAGGCCGGATAGGGGGCAGTCAGTCGGGCAAACGTCGACAGATTTTAAGTGCAACAAACATTGCAGATGTCGATATACAGAGGAGCCCCCGTTCTGGCCAAGAACCAGAGATGAAGTCGAGGCAGCGAGAAACGAGCTGTCGACATGAGTTACGTGGCGAGGAATCCGGGTGGAGCAGCTTACGAGAAGCCACAGGCAGCCGTGGTGGGGGTGGTGGTGGTGCCGGATTGAACTCACCTTGATGCACTCGATGAGCTCTGCGGGGCTCATGCCGAGCCGCTCGTCCACCTGGAGGCCGCCACCCCGCAAGATGCGCGCACAGCACGGATCCACGGGCTCGCTGATGAGCACCGAGCGCACGGCGAGAGCCATGGGCTGGGTGGGCAGGGTGGGCACGGTGGTGGTGGGCGTTACACTCACAGACATGCACAGAGGACAATGCTACAACATGCATAGCTAACACACACAGAGATACACACGTGCACACACAGAGAACTCAACGGAACATTAGAAACGTTTCACGGACGGAGACTTACATATGCACGAGACTCGCTCACGCCTGAAGACACGCAGACATGCAAAGGACACGCACGACGCACACATACAAAGACACCAACACACACATACAAAGATACCAACACACACAGGCACTTCCACGTGCAGAGACTTGCACAACATAGGCACGCACGGACGCACACACGCAACCAGCGACGGACACGCACATAACGCGTAATCACACAGCAATCATCTTCCACGAACAACACAAATCTGGAATTTAAAAAACCCGGATCACTACCATCCAATACACGCACACGTGTGTTCGCTAGTTACCTGAGATTTGCGAGCAGGCGTCGGTTAATTAGGAAGACGAAGGTGCGTCACACACGCACGCACGCACACAACTGCGTAGGGTACGTGATGTGAAATCGCAAACACGCGGACGCGCGGAAGGGTGCAAGTCAGTGGGACGCGGCAATGCCACAGCGAGATTAGGTGAGCGAGAGACAAAGAAAGAGATCGATAGATAGATGGACAGACGAGGGATCGTTTGGCAGAGAGGTGGAGAGAGAGCGTTGCAGATGGCAGAGCGAGCAAGCGGAGCAAGATGGGACGCGTTCTCGCGGAGCCGGCTTTTGTGCAACGGACGTGGGGGGGGCAGGGGAGGAGGAGGAGCGGAGAGAGGTCCCAGCTCACGCCACGCCTCTTGGTGTGTGCCAATCATCTTAGCCAGAGCCACACATAATGATGCAGCAATGTGCAGAATTATGTGTGTATGATTCGAGAGTGTGATCTTTTAGGTACGGTACTATATTTGTATAGCCCTGTGGTTTGGAGTATTTGGCTCATGTCCATTGGCACACGATATGAAGCCGATTTGTGGCCGGTCGCTTCTGAAAAAGAGCTACATAATAGAGCTCGGTGGGTCTTACAGTTTATTATTGCACAGTATTTGTATTCAGTACTATGTATGTTGCGTGAAAATCATCATATCCTATTGAGAGAAGATGTGAATTCGTAATTATCCATTTGACCGAGATAAACAGAATACCACTGGCCAAGAGATATGTTTCAGATGGGAGCTATATTAAAAAAATGTATTATTGATGACAACAAGACTTACATATGCAGGTCTGTTCTCGTATATGAATGTGAAAGCTGGACAATTATAAAGGCCCTACAAAGGAAATTAGAAACAACAGAAATGTGTTTTAAGAATGTCAAACATTTCATGGACAGGCATGATGAGTAGCATAAATGACGAATAAACAGCAGGTACACATTAAGAAGAAGAATTTGAGAAAGGCAAGCTTCATATCTTGTACATTTATTGACAAGAGACTGAATATAAAGTTTGGACTGGGAGATTACAGATGCAAGAAGCCAGCGAAGAAGGCGAATTCAGTACATCGGACAATTTTAACAATTGAATTGCAACTGGGAGTATCTAATGCACAACATCATTGAGTGATATCATGGGCAGAGTGAAATAGAAGGCCATGATCGCCGACGTCTTTGAGAGAAGGACACGGCAGATCATGAGAATTTGACAACACACGACTCATTCATGAGACGGTACAATATTCAGCTTCCTCTACCCATATTCCTTTCGCAGCATTCTTATTTTTAGACGGAATTTATTATCCATTAGGTCGTACGGTTGTCGCGTCCCTTGGCATTTACGAATTCAACAATAGCCAAGCTAATTAACGAGTAGACAATGGCTAACGTTCGCTACGAGTCCTGTCAATGAGTTAATTCGGCAGGCGGAGAGAGGGCATTGGGGGACAATGGCACAAAGACGATTTGCATTGCCAGTGTCAAAGGTCAGAGAGCGTCTCCCCCCCACCCACCCCTTCATGCGAGCTCATCTCTCCATTTGTGAGTGTAAATTCCACATTTTACAATTGGGAGAAGCCGAGTCAAGACAACGCACTAACTCGTGCAACATGACAGCTCGTAGTTGTACGTAGTCGTGCAGGAATTGGGTGAATTCCATAGGACGTTAGGGGCATGGTTACTCCTGCGTGTGAATTAAGTAATGTGCAACGTTTCAAAAGGAATTAAAGTTACATTTTTGACGGCCATAATAGTCAATGTTACGGTACACTGGAGTGCCCTATTTTAAGTTTTGAACATCTGTGAAAAAGAGCTTTAAAGCTCATCGGATTCCTTCAGTTTTCATTTTCAGATGATAATACTTTCCGGTGGGTCTTTTTCGCTGCAGAATACGGCAATGCACTTGCAGCAACACGAATCGAGTATAACCGATACTCGTTGCGTTCGCCGTGATCCTGAGAATCGATCATTTAAATCAATTACCTTTCTCGTACTGTACATACTGATCACACAGCACGCATACACAGGACCACTAGTCCAGCACTGGCAAAGCGGGTAAGTATTGACAGTCATTAATACGAGTTATTATCATCATCGAGATCATTACTGCGGAATTAACAATGTGCAATATATGACTGTACAGTATTAATTTGTAAATTAAATCTTACAGCGAGAGTAATAGTGGGTAATGGTTGCGTCCATTTATGAAATAAGAAAATCCCCCCCCACCCCTTCAAGCAACATGGACCAGGCTAAGAAAGTGACGTCACCAAAACGTGTTCATCTCCACGTGTTACCAGTTTAAAGGTTTTTTTAAAAAAAAAATTATTACTTAAGTCCAGAGTTGTTTCTTTTATATTTGGCATTAACTTACATTTACGAACAATTAGGGATTATCAGATGGTTATTCAAAATGAGATTCAGTATTCGACAAAAGGTAGCTCTAATCACTACAGCAGTGTTAATGCACTCTGCAATGAAACAAATGGCATTGTCCATCACACCGATACTTTAAATAACATTCAAAGCTAAATTCACTGCTTAAACAAGCAGTGGAGCGTGGCTCATCTCATTTGGCGGCCGCGAGCCGGTGGTGGAATGTCCACATTCTCATGGCAAGGTCCAGTCTGTCCATATGAAACCCAATGCTAAAGTGGCACAAAGTGGTACTACTTTTTTATCGACTCTGGCTCCATCACAAAAGTGCCTTATGCTCAAATAATTGATTTATAAAGCAGTGCTGCACTCTGATGTTGTAAGAGTGTTGTTATAACAGTTAGTGTTGTTATAACAATTATAATTATTTTATTTAAAGATTTCGTGACTGCAGGGATTCATATTCTTGGTTCTTTCGGTAAAGTCACGTAGAAGGGAAATAATAATAAAATAATGTAATAAATGTCTTGCTTTCTATTTTTATTACTTTTATTACTTTATTATTTCCCTTCTACGTGACTTTACCGAAATAACCAAGAATATAATTCCATATTTATTTAAAGTTGCGCATTTTGAAGTGACGTCACATTTCTCTCACCCCACCACTCGTCACAAAAATCTGACCCCGCCCCCCCCAGGTGCGTGACGTCATATATGGCCGGCCCCAATGATCTCTCGCTCTGCCGTCGCCGTGGTGAACGTTGCCTAGCGACCACGCGCAAACATCGCTCCCCCATCAACAACAACCACCACCACCACCAACCACCATCAACCACATCGATCTTACTTACACTCGTTGTCGTTGTTTTCGTTGTTGTTGTTTCTACTCCTTGTTGTTGTTGTTGTAACAAAGTCGACGACATCTGCTCGGTGCTTGGTAATTCGTGTATTTATTAGGCTCGCGTTTGAAGTTTAAAGCCGTCGGCAGCAGCCATCGATGTCCATGTCACCTGGAGGAGGAATGAAGGGAGCTCTGGTCTCAACAAGTAAGGAAGGATGTTTATACCACCGTCATCACCGTCGTTATAGTCAACATCGTCGTGTTTTAAACAAACGTCTAGAATTATCGTGCTTAAATAAACGCTCATCGTCATCGTCGCCTTTAAACGCCGGTGAACCAGTGGTCGTGGCCGATTTAAAATAATTCGATTGGCGATAATCATGAAAACTAAAAATAGTTTCCAACTCGACTCGAATTTATCAAATCGCGTTGGTGCATTGGATTTCAGGGTTTTGGTAGTACGTGTTGTTTGTCGTTTATTGTGAAAATTCCGTCAGTTCCTATGATGACTGTTTCATGGCTTTATTTGGGTGATTTCGAAAAGTTTACTGGTTTGGCCATGTTTGTTTGTTGTAGTACGGAGTAAGACTGATGGCCTTAATCTAAGTTGTCTTGTGGTTGTTGTTGTTTGACTTGCATCCCACTGGGATTTTTGCACACAGCGTTGGTGTGCGGTGTTTTTTCTGCAATATTTTGCTGTCTTTTCTTGGATTTTCTGTTTGCACTTAGTCACATATTCACTTTAAGATGTTTTTTAGTTCATGTTTTTGTTTTTTGTTTGTTGCGGTTGCACCCGATTCAAGAGCCGAATGGCTCACAGGGCTATACCTAATAAATGAACTTGAACTTGAAGGCGCAGCATTGCGAAATGTCTCGCTTACTGCCACACCAGCTGGCAGAAGGGGCCCTTTACTACGGAGGGCATTTGGCTCAACTCTTCCACTCTTGACATGAGACGTCTTGGAAAAGAGGTGGACGTACCCACAATTTACACCAACCTTCATCAACACGACTTGACCCAGCGTGGTGAAGTATGTTCAAACAAAACTGACGAGCGAGAGAGCATGGGGAGAGCTTTATTATTCAGCAGTAGCTTGAAGCAATCGGCTTGCACGCTGTTTCACATCGTATCATCAGAAACTGAGTTCGTGGTTGAGATGTGGTATTAAATTTAGGTGAGATTGAAATACTGAGGAGTTATATAGCCTCTAAGTAGACTAAATACGACCACATCTTAAGATACTCCACATAAACTGAGATACTGTACGGTATTTATTGTATAGAGAAAGGCAAGTCAGTCATAGGCAGAGGAAAAAAACGTAAATCTCGATAGCACGGATGGTTGTGGGAAGTGAGTTCCAGACTATGGGGGCGGCAGACGAGAATGAGCATAACCGTGTGTGATATAATTCGTGACATTGTCAAGATAATAGGTTTATGATAACATCACTTGGGTTAGTGCTATGATTGTCAACCTGAACCACATCAGGTCATGAACACCATATCTGCTGACTAGATAGCTGTCCACAACGACATCCACCCTGCACCCAGTGGCCCGGTGCGGTTGTATGTTGAACTTTTTTCGCACCATACGTAGCCAACCGTGCTAATCGGAGGTTGGCATGGGCCCTGGTGCAAGTCCGTCAGCCTTGGTTCACACCGCCTGCACACTCGATCGCTACACCACTGCGTGTGCCCCTCTAATCCCAACTCTCTGTTACCCTTGTGCCCTTACCCCCCACCCACACCCACCTCCACCTTGCGGTGTGCAGGAGCGCCGGACCACGGCTCCCTGTCTCTCCCGCCTCCGGGTCGCAGCCTGCCGACCCTCGGTCACGACCTCAACCAGGTGATCGTGCTGCCCCGGGCGGAGTGGGAGCGCATCGAGGGCAGCCTGAAGAGACGCGAGATCCAGGAGGAGATGGAACGCGCTGCCCGGGAAGAGAGGGCAGCCATGCTCGCTCGCTCGAAAGAGATAACCCAAAAGTGGACCAACACTCTGGAGGTGAGAGGCTCTTCGGCAGGGGTTGGGGAACGCTCCGGCTCACGGGCCAAGCGCGGCCCATGACCTCGTTTGATGTGGCCCACTAGCCGCGTGAGGACTTGCCATTTTGAAGCAGCCCCCTCAAATGGTATTTTATCAAGCGACTTCACTGCACTAATCGGACACTAGAGGGGAATATTTCCGATATGGTAACAATGTGTTTCCAATATTGGCGCACTCAATAACTTCTGTCACTGCAAGGGCCTCTTCCAGTGACAGAAGTGAGTGAGCTGTGTGTGTGTTTTCATGTGTGGGTGCCCACCAAAGGTTCGATCGCCCTTGCTTTCTGGGTTTGTAAATTGTTTTGCATGGATCGAGAAGCAAGCCCAGGAGGTGGGCAGAATGTGGGATTGGGTGAACCGTGCCAGCACCCCTCTGGCATGACCTTGTTTCAAGGGGAAGCTAGAAAATAACGAATGGGGGGTACAACACGGTCAATATTAAACAAAACTGTAAGCGCGGGAGAGAGAATGAGTAACGATATGATCTCCTTTTATCTACCATGCACTCTGTTCTCGTTCTCACCTTCGATGTATGCAAGGAAATTATTTGACGCCCATTGATTCATTGATTGAGAACTAATTGTTTTAGAACCGCTATTTGTGTTTAGTTTGTTGTCCTTCCCCCAAACCTCCAATTAGCACGGTTGGCTACGTACAGTGCAATATAAGATTGCGAATTGATTATTCCATTTTTACTTATATACTGTGTTTTATTTATAAAATTAGCACCACAGTAGTGATATGTTATCTTCCTTGCCTGATATGCAGGAGGTCGGGGGTTCAATCGCGACCCCGACGCCTGTATATTTGGAATTTTCATGTTCTCCCCGTGGTCATGTGGATTTTTTTCTCCAGATCCTCCACATTTAGAAACATGCATTGAGATTATTTCGATTATTTTGGTGCTATAAATATCCAAATGATGGGCCATTTTGTTGAGCTATCGTTCGTGGTCAGATCGCTTATAAAAAATAAGTTAATTCCTCAGTGGGCTTTGCTTGGTAGGATGGGGATGGTTTAGTTGTATTTGTACGTGTTTTGGGTGATTTGTTTTTCTTTCTTGTACTTTGTACTACTATTATGTTTTTGTATTGTTTGTGCCCCTACTGGACATATATGAAAATGAGCTCTATAGCTCATCGGATTCCTCCAGTATAAATATTTTGATTATGAACATACATTACATACAATTGCACACATTTTTGCACTGAATGCTTTTTACTTGACTTTTAGAGTTAGCGGGGGGGAAAGTGCTTTAACCTTCGTGGGGCAGCGCTCAGCCCTCTCCAGCCCCCTTGATGGTCCAGGTTGGCCGGGCCGGGCCAGGCTGGTGTGGGGACACGGGCGCTCTGTTGCCCTGCGCTCAGCCAGCACTGACTTGGCGTTGTTCTCGCTCGCCGTGGAAATGAGACGTCATCAGAGATGCCAAGTTCAGCCTTGAAGCATTGGTTTCCAATTACAGACACAACTCTTGCGTTCACATTACTGCCCAGGACTCTGCTTCGTGAATAATAGGAGGCTGTTACTCATTTTAGGAAACAGTTGAAGGTGGAGACTTTAAAGTTACAAAATGCACGTACGCTTGTGTACACATTAAGGCTGTAACTGACAATATCTGAACACAACACTCTACGTAAATAACATGACAGTACATCGTTTGTACATCATTTGCAAGTACTAAATATACAACGTACAGTACTGTACATGAAAAAATGTGAATCATGAATGTGTGCATAAAGGCAGTTTTCCTGGAGCATTTTGCTGGAATAAATGCTGTTTGTTTCGATTTAATGTGTAAAATTCATGACATGAATGCATATTTACAATTCCTATGCAAATCAAGAATTCAAAGGATATTTTATATTTGTGTAAGTGGAGTAATTTCTCCTACATACAATTGGAAACACAGTGATAGGAGCACATATTAATCTAGGAGGTGTGAGACATCTGCTCCTCCATTTCTGTGACAGGGAAGGACAAGGCAATGAATTGCCCTCGTGGGCCCCATAGCTAATCTACAAGGGCCCCCATGACCAGTCAGCCTAACTTCAAAAACATTTCCACATTTCTCAGTCGTGTTGGACCTGCGAGGTCGCTAGGAGATGGCAGTTCAGCAGTGGCTTCATGGATCTATGTGGAGCATTTGAGTGTTCCCCACGGGTATATGTGGCGAGTTTTCTCTGGCTTCCGCCCACACGAAGCCAACACTCATTAACAGTCCCGAGACTCAATGGAGAAATCGTAGGCATTGTTATTCTTAATAAAGTTTTTTTAAAGTTCAAAAGGTTGTGTGTTAAAGTGTGGGTACACCTATCTCTTCGAAGACACGTGGCCAGTATGGAAGAGTATGCCAAATACCCCCGAGATAGGCTCTACATAGCTCCGTGTAGTGGAGGCGCTTCCACCAGCAGTAGCACGAGCAAGGAATTGCTGGGCTGCAACCTTTACATTCGAAACGGCTCTTGCCACTCCAGGGCTTTTGTTAAGGTGTCTTGTCCGTGCGGTGGCGCCCGCTTGCCGTGGGGATACAGGCTCAGCGGGACCAGAAGCTGGCGGCGTTTACGCTGCGCAAGGAGCAAGAGGAGGAAGCGCGGAAGCGCCTGGACGTGGAGGAAGCGAAGTTCCAGGCGGAGCAGCGGCGCAAGGCCCTGGAGAGGGCGCGCACGCTGCAGTACCACCAGACGGAGCGAGTCCGCGGCTTACATGCACGTTGCTCACGCACGCGCATGCACACGCACATGCACGTTGCTCACGCACGCGCATGCACACGCACATGCACGTTGCTCACGCACGCGCACATGCACGCGCGCATGCACGCAATGGCCACGCACGTGAAACAACCGACTTCGAGTTTGGATGCATTTGACTTACTGACAAAGATTATTAACAGAGCTGACTGCCTGCCTGACTGATGTTAATTCTAACTGTGTTCCTGATTAGAGCAGCTATAACCACAATGATCATTTCACATCTCGGTTATGAACCTGTGTGGACAATATATATTTGGATATATATGAAGAAATCATTAAACACTGTATTGGAAGAATGCACATTTTAAAATACTTTCAGCTTGAAAATACACGCATATCTTCAAATTCATTGGCCACACTTGCATAGTGCTCGTGTGCCTCCGTGGCCAAGCCTGACCTTTATTTAAAAATCATCCGTCTCATGAAGCCTCGAGATCTATGGTCTGACGTCTATGCTGTGCTATTGCAGGCCTTGTATACCTGAGCGGATAAGATAGACGTTATAAGAGCTTATCTAAATGTGTTCCAGCAAAGGTGAGGCTTCAAAAAAAGCCACCTTATTATTTATTTATTGCATCTCGTGTACGGATTGTGTCACATTGTACCCACCTTTAGTGCTCGATTTAGCCTAAATCCTTTGCCACCCTTATCATAGTTATCAGCAGAGGGAGGCAATGCTCCTTAGTTTCTTGGGGCCACGTGAACCCACGTGTGCATATTTTCAGCTGGAGTCAGTGACCTAGTGGACCTTGGTTTTATGAGTTCCAATGTTCTGACCAGCCTTTGAGTCTCGAGATTCAGTCGAGATGCAGTTGTACATTCTAGCTGGTCGTGGTGTTAGACTACAATGGGCACCAATCTGTATATAATAAGAAACTTTGTCAGTCATTCCATCAAATAACTTACCTGAGTGGTTTTCATCGTAAGGGTCTAATGTGCAAAACATTTTTTGTCATGACAATTTTACGGGTTGAGGTGGTGGCAATACTAATTATTATTTGTATCTTATGACTTTTTTAAAGTTCTAAACTCTTCTAATTCCTGAAAAATGAGAGTTAGGAATAGTTTTATAATCTGGGAAACGTTTATGGGAGAAATGGAGTATTTGGAGGGGAACTTTGAACTCGAAAGTTTCACAGTCAATTCCCAGTACTCTCAGAAGAAATGAAACACTCATTAATAGTATTGGCCAAACATCCCCATGTAGGACCCTCCGATAAATTATTCTTGCAGCTTTTCTCAGTAAATAACTGACGTAAATGCATGAACATATTCATGCAAATTAATTTACACTCAAAACTAGCCATTCCCCATTTGTGTCCACTAATTTGTAAGACACATTTGAGCTGTAGTCTAACTTTTATTATTTTTCTACACTGGGGTGGAACCGACACACATTATAAATGAGAGAGTATCGTGTGAGTGTGAGGAGAATGCGTGTACTTCAACCGCGACGAGATAGCAGCGTCATTGATAGGGAGAGTACACTTTATCAGAACCCTTGTCAGTGATTTTGGGTTGAACAGTTTTGAGGCTCATTTAGGTTGTGACAGATTTAGAAATGTTTGTAAATTTCACCTTCTTAGAGTGAACACACCATCATTAACCTAATCTTACAGGCACTCACCCACTCTCACACAAAGACAAAGATTCCACTATAGCTGTACAGACTGTTGGAACTAATGCTTTTAGCAAGGCCCTATAAAGGCCGGGATGGCACGCAAGTAGAAGATGTGGCCAGTACCATGCCCAGCTGCCTTTTTTCTCCCCAATGCTGATGTTCACAACCCAAAATTAGGCACTCATTTGAAGCTTATTCGATCTAGCAGATGCCTGGGACAGCTTCAGATATTCACCACTGATGTTGAGCGTGAGCGGGAATGAAATTCAGGTCACCAGCAAATGCGCACGCCTTACCCGGATTCGTACAACGTCGCACACATACGCGTGACCTCGCACACGCGAACACGGCAGCTGTGACGGCGTGTGCCTGCGCGCGCGCGTGCCTGCCCACAGAGCGCCCTGCAGCTCACGGAGACGCTGAAGGAGCGGGAGGCGCAGCTGGAGCTGAAGGGTCGTGTGGAGTCGGCGCGCCGCTCCCGGGAGCGCGACTGGGTGCAGGCGTCGAGCCGCGAGCGCGAGGAGGCGCAGCGCGAGGAGGAGCGCTGCGCCGCCGAGAGGGCCGAGGTGGCGGCGCGCATCGCGGAGGCTCAGAAGCAGCAGTGAGGACTTGCACAGACCCCCGGTGTCTCGGCCGAGGGACCGAGCCCACCAATCTGTCGTCGACGCATGATGAGAGCCACGTGACGAGCCACTTCGTTGAAGCGACCATTTGTGGCCAGGTCGCTTTTGAAAAAGAGCTATACGGCTCAGTGGGCCTTACCTGGAAACATTTTAAGTTTAGTTTCCAGTTGAGTTTAGACAGACTGAGCGCCCCACTCATCTGCCGAGGGCCCGAGCTCCTCCCGCCACTCGCTCTCGCGCCGATGGCTTGAGCTCTCCCGTTCTGTCCACCCCGCAGGGTGGAGGAGCAGCGACGCGAGGTGGAGCGGGCCCTGATGGAGGCGCGAGAGGAGACGCGCGAGATGGAGCGACTCGCTCGCGCTCACATGTGGGAGCAGCGCGTCGTGCGCGAGTTACGCGAGCGCGACAAGAAGGACATCATGAAGGCGCACAGGGTACGGGGGCCATGGGGTTGACACGGGGACAAACGGTGAACCGGGGACACAGGGAGACGCATGAAGACTGGGACATAAGAAGACCGTGAGTGGCTGAGAAGCGTGCATATCTGTTAGGTGTTGGATGTATGTGTTAAGTCAACGATACCGTAATGCCTTGCCATCCTTCTGCAGGAACACATGGCAGTTAAAGAGAGCCTGAGAGCGAAGGAGCAAGAGCGCCAGGCGGAGGAGGACAAGCGAATTCGCGTTCACTCTGCAGCCAAGCACAAAATCAACTTGATGAAGCGAAAAAAGGAGGAAGAGATACTGCGGTAACATTGGCCACAGCCACCATCACCGCCATCACCGAGACAATCGCCACTGCCGCCATGCTCGACGATATGTTACTGAAGACATTGCACAATCCTGTCCCACCACCCCGACCCAACCCCCTCCCTTCCGTGTGGCAGGGAGCAGCTGGCGCAGCGGGAGCGCGCTACCGAGCTGCTGGCGGCACACATTCAGCAACGCGTGAACAACGAGGACGAGCGGGTGGCACGCGCCGTGGCCGAGCAGGACGCGCATTGCGAGCAGGAGCAGCGCAAGAAGGACGAGAGGGCGCAGGCGGCACGGCTCTCCATCGCCCAGCACCGGCAGCAGACGGTACGAGCACCACCATCATGGCACCGGCACCAACGCGGTAACCAATAGCACGTGGATTTGGCACCACCACAGTACTGGCACAGTGAGACCGGCACCACCATGATGCCGGCTGCACATGGTACCAATAGCACCGCCAAGGAACTGGCACTGCACGATAGCAATAGCACGTAATACTGGCACCACCACATGGTAATGGCACCGTCATGGTGCCATCACATGGTACTAATTGACGGTGGTACCTACTGGCACAACCACGATACTGGCAGAAAATATAATTTTGTCCTCGTAGTACTGGCATTGTACAGGACCGACGCCATAAGGTACTGGCGCCACATGGCACTGCCGCCGAACTGCACGAGTACCACACGGCGCCATGCGGTATCATCGGCAAACAGTGCCGGCACGTGGTATTGGCATCCTCTGCTGCCATTTGTTACAGTCCATTCACCTGCCAACTGGAGACTGTGACACAACTGTGACCCAGAGGTCAGTGTCGGCATAAAAATGTCTCCCCAATCAAATGAGCGTCAGGTGACGCTTATCCCCATCGGTGGCTCTCAGCCAGCGGTGGAAGTCCCACATTCCCGTGGTAGGGGAAGAGTCACCATAGATTTCACCCCTGTGGCGATGATGGGACTGAATCGACCCTTGCATTGCAGTTGATGATTTGAGCGCTCTATCCACATCACCACATGGCCAGACAGACGGATCATCCAGAAACCAATGAGAGTGGAAAGCAAAGCGTATTTCTACGTTGGTACACACCGAGTAATTCGCAAAGTGACCTTTATGCGGCGTATCCGATGGAACACCAGACTCCCAATAGTGAGTTTGTGAGGGCAAATATCAGCCAGGGTCAACTTGGCCCCATCACGAATGAGGATCTAGGAGGAAGATAACACACCAATGCGCGTTGATATTCACCCTGCGTCTCCCCTCTCGTTTCTTCAACCTCACTTCTTTTCTTCGCCACCGATTCTTCTTTCCCACTTTCTTGCCCTCGCTTCTTTGCCCCTGCCGGCAGATGAAGGAGAAGGCAGCTGAGCAGCGCGCCGAGCGGCAGCGTGCGCTGGAAGAGCTGCGCGCCCGCACGGAGGCCGACCTCCTGTTTGCCGAGAGCCAGCGGCTCAAGGAGCAGCACCTGGCGGAGGAGTCGCGCCAGCTCAAAGACGTCCACGTGGAGCAAATGGTGGGCGCCACACCCACCGACTGGCTCGCCGCCCGCGGACGCACACCCACCGCTCGCAGACACACCGCTGCTCACCATTCGCACACTCACTCCTCGCCCATAACCTCGCTGCCCACCCGCAGACCCGGCGCCGTGCGGCGGAGGAGGCGGCGCGGCGCGAGAGCCGGTCCCGCGAGCGGCGCGACGCCGAGCTTGCTGCCGAGGAGGAGCGACGCTTCCAGGAGTACGCGCTGCGCGTCATCGACGCGGCGCGCACCGGCGGCCGCAACCCCCTGCCGCTGGTCCGAGCGGCCGCCGCGGGGGGACAGGGCCCCCCGCTGCCCGGGCGCGGCGCCATTCGTGCCGACGCGCAGGAGGTGAAGGAGCTCTACAGCAGTGGAGACGTGGCACAGGACAAGAAGAGGCTGGGCTTCGTGTGGTAGGGGTTGGGGAGGTGGACGATGTCCACTCTGAGCCCGCTCATTCGGTGTCGGGAGTGAGATGATCGCTCATTAAGACGCGTCATGGCACTGGGACCGCACGGGTTGGGTTCAGTGGCCGTTAATACAAAATTCATCAAGTGAACGTTCCTTTTCGTGTTATGCTCCTTTTACGAGCCAACAGGAAAATTCACACTTGAGGTGTTTTATGGAATCAGCCGCTGGGTTTGAATTCAGCCGGACCACCCATGATTTCACGAGATTTTTCGCGTGTGCCGAGTTGATGGTCTCAGCCCATTCGCTGATTAATACAGTCAAATCAAATTAGAATCTGCGCCATTTGGTCAAATTCAATTCTCGGGGATAAAAATGTATGAAGTCAAAATTAATAGCTGAATATCGAGTGGCAAACCATGATTCACAGAGCATGAAGCGGTCTCACTGAGAGTGCACAGAAATAGTCAGAGGTCGACGTGTGGTCTTCCAGGTACGTTTGTTGAAGTGATGTGATGCAGCGCTTCGGAGCTCAGCAAAAATACTTGTTCACCTAATGACCACATTACTCCCAACAGCACAAACGGAACATAACTGATGATAAATCAAATAAAGAGTCTAATTGGGATATTATTAGTCTGCGAATGTGATTTTCTCCGAGATGTTATTGCAGGACACTTGCAAACTGTATTTAATGTCAGTTTGCTGGACAAGTCTTAGACAAATTGGTTATTTCGGTTGGCTTATTTTAAAATGAAGTGTAGAGGCGAGCCATCACGGCTCACAAAGCATCTCATTGTGTTCACGGTTTAGGCACGCGTCGTCGCACTGTACAGTGTGGGGTGGTGACACACGGCCTGTCTGGCTCTCACAGCAACATACAAGAGTTAAAAACCCTCAAATGGTTAAAAACCAATCCTGATGGGAGTGCATGAACCAAACAAATCAAATATTTTTTCCTTTAATGGTCGTGTGCAAAGTCTGCTTGTCTAATAAACACATCAATAACAATGCAAGTCTTGTGATATCAGATGAACGCATTGTTTTAATGTGCATAAATATGGCTTCATTGCTCTTTAAACCAAGTTAAATAATCGCCTTGTGAATGTTCCATACGGAGATGCCACCCCCGTGCCAAATACGGTATTGTGGTGTGGTAAAGTATGACCGTGGACAAACTTTTGTAGTTAAGCAACCGGCTGATGTCAGGTTCATCCATGTGTGGCTTAAAAGGCTGCATTAAGAAATATATATTTACCCAGTTCTTACTGTGTATATCAAATGGATCTGAACAGCTGATTCCACGTAAAGACTGTTATACGGTACTTATGTAATGAGAGAGCGCCATCCAGGGGGCACCATGATGTCATCGGCATCCAATCCTAAGGGGGGATATGATCGGCCCAGAGAGGACGGGCGGGGTTGCTGAGAGAAGTTCGGAAACCCTCGAGAAGGTTCCCCGACGGGGTGTGGCCGGAGGCGGGGCTTAGCTCCGCCGAGTAGGATATAAGGGGGATCGGGGGGCAAGGCTCGAGGTCGGAAGCCTGGGGTGCCGGACCGCGTCGCTGTTCATCTCGCCACGGACCACGTGGCGGATCCTTCCTCGAAGCTCACCTCCGCTAACAGCGCGCCGTCAGCCGGCGGCGAGGCCGGGAGAGCGGAGTGAGCCTCGTGGGAGCTCGGAGAGAGAGGAGGGACGACGCCTCGTCCACGGGGTTGGAAGAGGGAAACCACCGGAGAGGGAAAAGGGAAGCCGTGTGCTGTAACATCGTAAAATAAAGAAGCACCAAACAAAAATCGTCGTGGAAGTCCTTTATTACACTTAGAAAACTGTGACCTATTCACTGACTGATGTAAATTCTATTTCAGAAAGATTAGAGAGCTGACATTTGGCACAACTGCAGTCGAGTCTTATACAGTACTTAGAACAACAAAAAAACGTTCTCATTTGGATTTTGAAAAATTATGGCTTGGGAGATAAATTGGTTACACTCAGGACAGGTTCAAACTCAAGTTATATACAAAAAACTAAATAACATACAACTCCAGTGAACCGTGTAATGGCAACTATAGTGTATGCACACTCCAGGAATATTAATTAAATCGACATTCTAATGTTCAAACAAGCAATGATCATCTGTTATGGATCCCGAGCCATAATAAAATTATTCTCATTATGACGGGACACAATATCTCCAAATAACTTTGAGGGTGGCCTGGGTTGGTCATTGCTGGGTTTTTAACTTTCTTAAGAAAAGGAGCGCCAAGGTGGCCCAGGAAACAGAGCTGGCTCCGTTAAGATTCTGGTTTGGATTGGAGTTAAAGATACCTGTGACTAAAATCGGTTGTCAAATGCGGCCAGTTACTGTCAGTGCAGTCACTGGAATTTGGTTCGTCACTTTATTTGGCAAAGTTCTAGTTGTAAGACTTTAATGTTTTGACATGCGACATTTGTGGTATGTTAAAGGCGAACCCCCTGCTGTGGATAGAGGCACATTGAAGTGACTTGAGAATTAGTCTGTGAAGTCATTTTCCTATGCTGTTCTTTAACACGGCTAAAACTGCCAGTTGCAGGGTTCGGAATGGACATTTCTTTAATCGTATGATACGAATAAGGGCAATTGAAATTAATTTGGGCCTACTTTTTTTAAAGAAAGGGAGCACTGACACTCCAACTGAATTGCATTTTGCATTTGTGATTGTGCAATGTGTGCAAGTGATGATAGCAGCACCACAGAGAAAAAGTTTCACAAACCAACACGATTATTGTTCATATTTATTTACAGCAGCCGAAAAGGTTCATGTTCTGTGTAGATTTTTTGTTCAATCTTTTTACAAAGGGCAGTGTTGAACGTTCTTACTCGCAGTGTCACCAAAGGCATCAACGAGAGCGTGCATCACACCCACAGCACACAGCTATTTAACTTTCCAAGTGATAAAAATATACTCTCCAGAAACCAAATGTATGCTTCCGTTTGTGTGAAACAAAGCACGAGTACGTTTAAAAATATCAGAATGTGACAATATTCAGCTAGAAAAGTACCTACTATCATCCCACCACTAGTTCCGTAAGGAGATGGTGTTGGATGCTCAGTAATAATATTTGCCCAGTAAAGTCTTCACCCAGTCAGAATTACTTTTTAGGAAGTCTGCTAGGAAAGTCTAACTCTTTCACGGAGTATGAAAGCCAGAGGAGCTGGAGAAATGCCAAGCATATGCAGGGATAACACTCAAAAGAGGAAAACGAGGTTTCTGCCGAGGGTGTTGGTGAATTTACAACAAAGTACAGTACACACCCAACAGAATTAACACGTACTGGAAACTATTCTCAAAATTCAAAGACTCAAGATTTTCTGGGCCCAATAGGCCAGCTATTCCGTAACATACAGTACATACGTGTATGTACATACAATATATTGTGTGCTCGATGCAATAAATTCAGTTGTGTTATTAGTGTGAATACAACATTGTTTTTTGTCAAGTAACAGATTACAAGAATAATTATATCACCGTAATGTACTGTCAGTGTGCCTATATTCACCACACTTCAGTCCACGGCAACTACTCCCCATCTTAATATGCCATTAAACTATATTAGCTTTCAGACAAGACTTGGCATGACTGCTGCAAACATTTTTGAACCTATTCTTGCCTCGCCTATATTGGCATTTGACAATGTTGATCTACATTGGCATTTTACAATGTTGGCCAACATCACCTGCAAAGGAAACAAGATTTTACACTGGTCTCACTTTTATTTGCTCACCGAGCCTAGCAATACATTCAGAACATCAGCAGCCTCATAAACTAGCCGTGAAATGACGGCGCATGATGCAGCGTTCCACGGTTGGCATTGAGACTGGATCGAAATTAATCAAGTCACATGTATGATTAACGCTTGCACAGGCATTGAATCGGGCAGGGAAAGTGACCTTGTCTGCAGCATTGAAGCGGCGTTGACGTTTAGAACTTGAGGCTTTTATGAAACGCAGGAACAAGGTGGATAAGTAAACCCCGTTAGTTTTTTCCCCCGTGATAATTGTTACTTCTGTGACAAAGTAATGAACTTGGCTGCTATAAAATGACAATTCTTGAAACATTTTCTTGAGTTGTAAAATCACTTTGTTGCTTCTCACCCTTTACACACCACCACCAATCATTTGCAGTGCCTTGAAATTTACAAGATGTTAATTTTGTTTCAGCATTTATTTAAAAAAAAACATCAAGACACTCCCTTTAACTCGACTGCCCTCATTGTTACTGAAAGGAGAGCTTTGAGGTGTGATCCAACTTTGCTCATCACAGCAGCGTCATCACTGCATGGATTCCATTGCGCCGTGAGTCGTTGGTTCGAGTGTGCGACTCCAGCGCGCAGGATCATGCATTCCACCCATCGTGTGGTGTAGCTGTCCGCAGGGTATCGCGAGCAAGTGGTTGTCCAAGGTGCGGCATAATTGTGCCCAGTTTTGTGTGAATGTCCGCAAGGAGTGGTGCGTCTGCATAGGGCACGGCGCAAGATCGTCGCACCCAGGGTGCAGTGCTCAGTCTCTCGCGATGTACGTTAACTTGTGGCGTACACCTGCTTGTTGTGCATCTAACCTGGTGGCACAAGCGCCACAGTGCGACTCCCCACGGTGTGGTGCAACTCTCAAGGATGTAGTTCCCGTTGACTTTACACACCAGCTGCGGTGTAGGCACGGTTTCGCCCGGCGTATATTTTCCCTCTCCCACACGGAACCCAAACGGCACCGGCTAGTACCCTCCAGCTCCCCTGACTCCGCGCTCGCCCTAGCTGTAGCGGCTACTCGCACTGGCGCTGCCGCTGTAGGAGCCGTGTCCGCTGCCGCTGGACGAACGCGACGACGTCCGGCGAGAACGGGAGCGTGTCCTGCTCCTTCTGGAACGAGAGGCACAGGTTAACAGCGAGACCTCATCGCAGAGCATGGTACAGCGGATTATGGTGGCGATCGCTTCCCCATAGACCCTCAGAGCCTCACACCACCAAACATCCATACAAGTCTATGCAAAGATCGCATCTGTTCAGCATTACAAACTGTTGGGGGAAGTGCTGTTCATCTTCTTCCACTGTATGGTGAGGAGTAGACTGGCAATGTCTATATATTCATGTTGAGGTTGGTGAATGGAGCCAGTGGATGGTTTCAAGAGTATCCTGGTGAATATTTGAAATGCTGAAAGCGAATGATTGAAGCGGCCAGTGAACTTTGGTCGTTGGGTTTGTAGCGCAGTGCAACAACCACTGCATGACCTCTTTCAACACACAAGTAAGTACAAATACTACCATACCCACATACACCCACTCAAAAAATGCCATAACAGCTACTCGCATGCACAAACACACACACATAGCCACGGATACAGATTCAAACACACACACACTTGCATTCACACACAGCCAGTTACATAAATCCTCAAACACCCACAAAATCGCATACCCATGAGCAAAGACAAAGATCCCCTGTATAGCTTGAACAGACTGTAGGGTCAAGTGCTATTAGCGAGCACCTATGAAGGCAGGCACGGCAAACAAGGCGGTGGGTGGCCAGCAGCACGCGATGTTTACACACTGCAATAGGTACTCATTTGAGGCCGAGTCGACCTAGGGGAGGCCCAAAACCAGTTCAGAAAATTGTCACTGATGTTGGCCGTGAGTGGGAATCAAATTCGGGTCACCGGTGTGCAGTGCAGCACGCTAACCGCTGCGCCACAGCTCCGATGAACAAAGACAAAGATCCCCCGTATAGCCTTAACAGACTGTAGGGGCAAGTGCTGTTAGCGAGCACCTATGAAGGCCGGCACGGCACACGAGAGGGCGTGGGTGGCCAACACCACGCCCGGCCGCCTTTGTCTCCCTAGTGGCGATGTTTATACATCACAGCAGATACTCCTTTGAGGCTGAGACGACCTAGGGGAGGCCCAGGGCCGGTTCAAATAATCGTCACTGATGTTGGCCGTGAGCAGGAATCAAACCCGGGTCGCCAGCTTTGTAGCGCAGCACGCAAACTGCTACACTACCGCTCCCCGATGAACACACACACACACACCCAGACACACTGCAGACAGTATTGACGATCGGCTGAGCGAGTTCAAAAGTTGCTCTGCTATCAGTGTGTGATGTGGAAGCGCGTGTGGAGGAATGCGTCGAGCCATCACGCACCGTGACCTGTCGCTGTCGGAGGTTGAGCTGCGGCGGCCGCGACCCCGGCTCGTGCTGCGGTAGCTGCCGCGGGAGGAGTAGGAGCGCCTGGGGAGAGATGGTGCGAGTCAGTCGCAAGCACGTGACCAGGGGCGCAGGGAGGGGGGTGGGGCAAAGACAAAGGCTCCCAAATACTGAACGACAGGAGCGTTTGCTCAAGCAGCTCTTAGCTTGTAGCTACACACTAATATTGTGTGTGCTCGACTGATCTACATAGGTTGAAAGCTTTGATACTGGGAAACAAACACTTCAAAGTTACAGTAAGTGTCCACATGGGCAGAATCCTGGAACATCACTACACCGATTTATTAAAATATATGGGAGTAATGTTAAATCGATGTCACTACAGAGCAATAATGCCGTGCTTCTAATTTTGAAAGTGTTTTCCTCATTCCTGAAGCTTCCAACTCATGCAGAACAACTTGGGACACTTTGTAGGTGCTGATCTCAAAGTTAATAATTATTTGCATTTTGTGTCGTCTTTTTTGTGCTAAACCTGACATGGAGCATGACGGGGTATCTCAAAATGAGAAGAGTATTTGGGGGGCCATTACCACGAGTGTGGGTGGAGGTAGATCCTGCTGAATGGGAATGCAGTGACTATACTAAACACTAGATTAGTGGTTTTTAACATGGGGTGCACGCACTCCCTGGGGGTGCGAGATGCCCTTCCTGGGGGTGTGAGACATGCCAGATTTATTTAGATGGTAAATCATCAAAACACAAATTAAGCACGGGCAAGTTTTTTTTTATATATATACAGTAATTTTGCTGTGATGGTTCCACCTGAAAACGGAAGCTTGTGTTGCCTCCGAAACGTCGTGATTTAATTTATTAATTTTCTTTTTTTTACCTACATGACTTTACCGAAAAAACCAAAGAGTATGAACCCTTGCAGTCACGAAAACTTCAAATCTAGAATACAACTACTTTGTTTCATCAAACCTATGTATTTATTAACATTATAATTTGTTTATGATTGAGAACCAAAGAGGTACAAGGCTGCAGTAAAGGTTAATAACCACTGCACTAGATGAAGATATTTATTAATTCTCGTTTTTACCACCTCACTTGTATTGTTTAAATAAAATGTCATCTAATTCGTAAAGCATTGTTCACTTCATTGGCATAAATGTAACAGTAATAATTTAGATGAATATTAAATAGGCAATGTCACAGGCATGATTCTATACATGTATAATTATCGTAATGAGCAATCATCATGGCCATGCCTACTAGCCACCATGCCAATGCTGCCATGTAGATATCACCATCCTCATCACCATATTCAACACTTTCTTCATCAGCATTCCCTCTATTACCAACTTCATCAACCTGTCATTCATCGCCACCAATATTATAATCATCACCATAACCTCATAGATGTCAGGTACTGTCTTCAGGTGCTTTGGGCCAAAAATAATTTCTGTTCAAGCCGAGCTTGAGAGTAATATGAACATTCAACATTCATGAACCTGGAGATATAACTGGCATGGGTGACAGTTCCCATTCTCTTTACTCATAATGCAACGGCACAACCACTTGCTCTTGGTAAGAGCAGAGTGCAATGTTGTTTGTCTACACAAATTATCGGAACAGTGCGTGCACAAGCTCGCCTGGTGTTGATCATTATCAAAGCGCTTACATTACTTAAATATGCAGAGCGCACACGGGCTTTGTGTTTAGAAGACCAAAGTGACGACTTTGTTGGATCACAATGTGCACTGTGGACATGACAGCAATGCACATGAGGCATGGGACATCACTACAGGGCCAAATCAATTCATGGGGCTCTTTTAAAGGTGTTCAATCCCCAGTTCGCCAACAATGGCTTTGAGTTAACGGGTCACATTGGCGCGGTGCAGCTCATGAGCATGCCATGCGGTGCTGTGGGCGCTTGCCAGTGTGGTGACAGCGTTTTCCAATTTCCATGCTGGCATTCGTGCTATGTTGATGTGGGTGCTGCCAGTGCATTCGGTGAATGTTGTCACTCTGGTGTGGTGGCAGCTGCTGCTGGTGGTGCTGTGGTGTCGGTAATTGACGAGCGAGTTTTAGCGAGAACTCGATACCTCGAGTGGCTGCGGCGGCTGTGGGAGCGGCTGCGAGACCGTGACCTCGAGTGGCGGCTGTACGACCTGCGGGGACAGCGACACGCGCGCGTTGGAGGAAACCGAAGCACCGAGGGGGAAACCCGCCACTCGCATAATGGAGAACACGCAAAAGATCCTCTGTACAGACAGGTCAAGGATCCGCTTGCTGTCCTGCCATCTCCTGGACACTCATATGCCAGCAAAGTTTGAGAGTTGCACAAATATCTACATAATCCACACCTCTAAAATGGTGAATTACAAGCCACCATGCAAGCTTAAACATGTTTTTCTCAAGAACTAGGTATCCCTTTGGTTCTTTCGGTAAAGTCACGGAGAAAAAAAATAAACTGAATAATAGAGTCCGACGTTTCGATTGCAACACAAGCAACCGTCATCAGGTAGAACTACATTTGAGAGAGAGACAAAACACAGACACGGAGACACACAGACAGACACACAAGCAGAGAGAGACAGCACAGACACACAGAGACACACAACATAGACACATTTATCCGTTTTGGGGGGAAATGTATCTACATTCATGTCGTGCTCCTTATCAGTACCAGGGCCCCGCCTCGGAAGCTAGTGTAAGAATGTTGAAATTATTTCGCACCGTACGTGGCCACCTATGCTAATCGGAGGTGCGGGATCCAAGCAGTGGACCGAATTCTGCGAGGACCAACTTCACGAATCCTAGTCTCCCTGCCGCCACCAGCAGCACTGACATTGTGCAACCCTCTGGTTTCCACGCCAATGGGCCTACACTCTGGGTTTTACAGCTCAACGTCAAGGGTCAGATGGCAGCAAAGTATAGTATAGTCGCAGGGGCTAAATAATTAAATCTACCCATGAACAGTTACAATTGCCACAAATCGCTTTGGACGCGTTTTGACGCACATTACAAGACTGGTTGACCCACATTGAATCTGCTTCGTCTATGGAAAGAAAAAAAATTAGCCAACACCCTTGGACAGTAGTCAAACTGAACATTGCATAACAAAAACCTTAACTTTTTTTTACAAAGGTGGCAAACTGTGCATTAAATGCCAGGAAAATTACATCTCCTGACACCCCCACAACAAGTACAGCGTGTAACCACAACAGTCCGTATTGCGTCCTTGCCACCGTTTATTGCTCGTTTGCTAATCAGCGATGGCTAATAAAGGGGTCACAAAAGTCTGCAGCTTCACGAAGCAACAAGAAGTAGCTGAGTGGACAATTATACATAGAAAGCATACTATTACCACGCTCCAAGATCCTACTACCCACTTTCTCCACCTGAACGGACCCCTCCCCCTCCCACTTCACCTCCTGCGGCGCCGGTAGCTGCGGTCAGAGCTGGATAAGCTTCTCCACGAGCGAGCGTGGCTCCAACTCCTTCGGCTGCGTCCCCGCACGCGTCTTCGGCTGCTGCCCACGTGGCGCCGACCCGACCTGCACCACGCCGGGAGCGACGTGACAATTCAACAATTCGCTCCTGCCCAAGTCCGTGAACTGGCTCTATATGGGGGTCACAATCTGATACAAAAGACAATCTTCAGCATAGAATGCGCATGTAAACTCTACAGTGTGAATCTATAGCGGTGTGAATGCATAGACTCCTTCATGGTGCAGTGACGAATGCTCAGCGCTATTAACCTGCCTATCCTGAGTTTGAATCCCAGCTACAGCTATTATCAGTGGTGATGTCTGAACCAGCATGGTCAAGTATTGATAAACAACCCCCATAACGAACATGGCATGGCGAGGCCTTCATGCAGCAATGTATTAACAATGGGTCTTTGTTAAGTTTATAAATATATTGCTATATATAATTGAATATAGACTAGTATGAATCTATGATGAAGTGAATATTTGGAAACTCCAGTGGTACAATTCTATATTCAGTTGTGTTAATTTATAGAGGTATAAATCTAGACTAAAGGTCAGCGGTCGGTAACTAAAATAACAAGAGCCAATCTTGTTCGAATTTGGTAAAAAACTAAATATTTCAAGAACCGCAATTAAAAGTGCATAACGTCACAAAGCAGTCTTTAAAGAGCCGCACGCGGCTCCGGAGCGCAGGTCGCCGACCCCTGCTACAGGTGTTTCATATGTACACAGTGTGGGAAAAGCAATGAAAATGTATAATTTATTCATGTAAGATTTGATGTGGGTGTATGTTGATGTATGTTAGTGGACCTAGCCAAGTCCCTGCTCTCACTCAGGTCTACCAACTCACTCCTCTCACCAGTATACCTTCTCTTTCTCCTCGATGGCCAATAGAATTCTTATTATTGCTCTATTAACTGAGAAACCTACTTATCCCCACCGATTACAGTAGTGTGATTAATCAACAGTTAACTGTGTGTACTTTTAAGTAACCGCTGTACGTATGCTCCATAATTCTGTGGTTATCGTGCTGGAATCCCAAATTGGAAGTGTGAATAAAAAGCCTGGCTACGGGTCAACTCAGCCCATTATCCTTCTGGGAATGATCAAATTAGAACCGCTTTGTGAATGTGGATTTTGCAAGACTGGCTCAGAGCCACCAGTGGAGGGGAGCACCTCACCACACCATCCACTGGTTTTACGTGCGATCGTTTCCCCGACCGGCGGTTTTTTACCCGTGCGAGGATCTGGAGCGGCTGCGCGATCGGCTTCGAGAGCGCGACTCGGAGCTGCTGGAGCGGCTGGAGCGCGACGCCCTGCGACTCCTGGAACTCTCACGACTGCCGCTGTTCTGCCCCGGCCGTCGTTGGCGCCGCCTCGAGCTCCGCCTGCTGCTCCGCCGCTTCCTGCCATCCCTCTTGCCACTTCTACCGCCGACACTGTCACCGCCGCTTCCTCCGCCGCCGCCACCGTCGTCATCGTCGTTGTAATCGTTGTCTTCCTCGTCGCTGGAGCCGTCGCTCGACTTGGCTCGCGGTCGCTGATGTCGCCGTTGCTTCATCGTCTTGCTGAGCTCGTCGAAGAGCGAGCCTGGCTTCACCGCTTTCTTCTTGATCATGTCGAGAACTTTCAACGAGTCTTTCCGCGAGGATTCCCTTGTGGACGCTTTCTCCCGGCTGGGCGCCGCGGCTCCACTGCCCGGCACTGGCTTCACACCCACTCGGGGGGGCTGCCCACCCACGCCGACCACTTTGTCCGACCGAGTTTCAGGTTCCTCCTTCACGCCAGCACTGGCTGAATTGGCGGGCAAGTTGGTCACCGCCACTTTGGGCGATATGTAAATCTTTGGTCCCTCCACAGGTTTCCATTTCAGATTGCCGACAGAAACCGTTCCGCTCAGCACGGCTTTTCCGCCCGCGCCAATGCCGGCACGCGTCTTTCGGTTTGCCCTCTCCGCCTTGGCAGTGGCGACAGAGAAGACCGCTTGGGTTTCCTTCACAGGCTTCCACTTGTCCGATAAAATGGTGGACGTCACTGCCCTCGTCTCTGGGACGGCGTCACTGATGACATACACTGCAGGCGAAGGAGTTTCTGGCTCCAGATTGATACCCTCCACCTGGAGGGCAGGTACGTGAACCTCCACCACAGACAACGACACATCCTCATCCAGGCTCATCGCATCCTCCTCTCTCTCGTCCACCCTGTCTGCTGCTTCTGCTTGTCGCTCCTCCGTCTTCGCTGCTGCACCCACGTTGGCGGCCGTCACAGTTTTCAGCTGCTCTGTGACAGATTCGCGTGGAGTGTCTCTTGCATCTCTGTGTCCCCTGCGAGGGTCCACACACGGACTGCTCGCGCATTCTCCAGCTCCCTCTGCGTCTGGTGTAATTGCGCGTGCTGACGAGCCTTCACCAGCAAGCTCACAACCGGGCTCAGGTGTCGTCTTGGTGCACAGGGAGACACTTTCGTGTGGGTCGGAGGTCTTGGCCGGTACGTTCTCTGCAGACATTCTAACACAGGTGGCCGTGGCGTGCTCTGTAATGTCCTTCAAAGGTGACACGTCCATGGGCCCTACCTCATCTGGCATGGCTACATTCAACTCCGTGAGCTCATCAGCTGCCTCCAGTTGATGAGCACACTTATCCGGGTCTGCAGTTGCGCCATTTATGTTTTCAAGATTCTGAAACTCCTCAATAGATTCGTCAATCGGAGGTGTCAACGCTGAGCGTTTCTCTTGAGTAATCTCAGCAGTCTCTTCTACAGGGGCAACTGCACCGACTACTCTCGGTGGGATGCCACCTCCACTTTCAACGCGCACGTCCGTGCTGCTCACAGCCTCAAGATGGGCCACTACCACCGCCGCCGCTGCCGCAACTCCAACGACACCACCACTGCTATCAGCACCACGAGACACTTGTTCGGTCACCATGTCATCAGCTCTACCCTCTCCTCGACCCTGTTTGTCACTGGTGCCAGCTGCTGTGACCAAACTGTCACCACGCGATTCTTCCACTTCTTCCTCCTCTTCCTCCCCGTACTCGAGAGGTGGCTGCCAGTGAAACGTTCCCTTCGGTTTTTCTGCCACTTTTTTCTTCCTCTTCTTTTTGTCGCCATCTTTTTTCGAATGACTGTCATGTGCTCTGCCCTTCTCGGTGTTGCCCACAGGCCTTGGAGCAGGGCGCGCCCGGGTATTCTTGTCGCCATTGGAACGGGAGGGGCACAATTCAGCTTGGCCTGAATCTGCGCTCGCAGAACTGCCCTCCCTCTCGTTCGTTGCCTTCTGTTGCTTCTTGCGGTGGGACCTCTTCTTCTTGCTCTTTTTCTTCCTCAGGCCTTTCGACTTCTTCCTGCGCTTGAGGCACGCCACCCCACTGGAGGCGGAGTCCACGTCGGATGGCCGGCTTGACAAGCGTGAGAGCTCCCCTTCGGACAGGGGAGGTTCCTTGGCACCACTCACTGCAGGCCGTTGCGGCTCCGTGGGCTCGGCTCGTACAGCCGCACGCCTGGAGTCTGAGGAGGACGTGGAGCTGGACAGAGAGTGGGCTTTGTAGTCAGGGGACCACGAGTGAGACGGAGACCTGGAGCTGGCACGCGCGTCCGACCGCGATGGGGACCTCGTCCTGGAGCGTGACGAGATGTGGAGCTCCTTGCACATGGAAACGGAAGAGGAGCGTGATCTCGTCTGCGACCTGGATGCGGTCTTCACCTTCGCAGGACTGTGCTTCTCTTTCATGCCCTGCACCTCCTCTATCAGCACCTGTCCATCCAGTTCAATCTCCGACTCCAAGGCGACGCTCTGCTTCTGCGGCGTTTGCGGCGCCGTCTGCTTGTCGCCCTCGACAGCAAGTGGAGGGTGCCAGACAACGGAAGGGAAAGTCGCGGCACTGCCACGGGACTCTTTGGTGTTGAGATAAGAAGGCTTCCAAGGCTTTTGCCCCGGCTTCCAACGCGAGGGTGGAGGGCTGTCACTCATGGGGGGCAGAGGTGCCGCAGGCTCATCCGTCGGCACCAGCACGGGCGCCAGCACCCTGGCAATCTCGGCTGCTTTGACAGCGACGGGGTTTTGGGGAGCAGCTGGCCGTGCTGTGGAGGGGGCCACCCTGGCCCGTGAACCCGAGCGAGAGCGCGAGGAGTAGGAGGAATGGCCGCGGGGAGAGTAAGATCGCCTGCACGACCGCCTCCGCGAGTAGGACCGCCGGCGCGACCTTGACCTCGACCTGGAGTACGAGCGCGACCCCGTGCTGGAGCGTGACCCACGGTGAGCCCTGGCGAAACGTCCGCGGCTCGAGTGGAAGCGGCGGGGTCTGGTGGAGGATTGTGAGCGGGACGGCGAGCGGGAAATGGAGCGTGACGTGGAGTAGCTTCTCCTGCGAGACCACAGCCGGGAGCTCGACTGCGAACTCGAACGTGAAGAAGGTGATAAAGACGTGGAGCGTGACCTTGAACTCGAGATATCTCGTGACCGATCCGAGAGTGTTTTACCGGTGGCGTCGCTGGATTTCTTTAAAACCTTGGAATCTGATGGGGTTTGGAGAAGGGGCTGTGAAGTCTTTTTTCGGTTGTCAACAGAATCGGACCTCAGACTGGACTGCGAGGAGGGTGGCTCGATGGATTTTGCTGGAGATTTTTCTTTCTCAGAATCCTTCTTGTGTTTTTTTTTCTTCTTGTGTTTTGCCTTTTTGGTCTTTTTCTTCTTGTGCTCTGGCTGGCCGCGCTCCTCCACATAGCCGTCGTGCGACCAGGGAGATGGGGAGCGGTGCTCGTCCTTGCGCTCGTACTCTGCCAGCCTGAGCACACGCGACAAGAAAGTCACTCATGTCCACCCTCATGTCCATCACAGCTACATCACTGTGAAAGCTCACAGCTTCATAACAACACAAACAACACTGTAAACCGCAACACAGTATCACTTCCAATGCACACCACCAGGCACACACCATCTCCACTGCCACACTGGGCTTCCACTACAGAACATCGCTACACGATACCACCATGACCACACAGAGCAACGTAGTGTCACCACACTGTACCACCATACACCACCACACTGCCGATGAGAAACTTTGACGCATGCTGATGACAAACTTTGACACCTCACTTGATCGTCCATACACCGAGGAGCACACAAGACTCCATAACGAGCAGTGCCAAGTGCCAGCAGCCACCACATACTTGTCACCCTTAGCCCAGCGGCCCTGGCTGCTCTGTGCTGGCGCCGTGTTCCTTGTCTTGTTCATCTCCTCCCTCCAGTGCGGGGGGGTCTCGCTGCGCCAGCTCTCCACCTCGCCAGCGACGGCCTCCGACTCCGAGCGGGAGCCCGAGGGCGTGCGATAACGCTAAGCACAGAGAGGGCAGCGTCAGGGACCGTGGCAATGCTACGCACGCACAGGGATACACAACACTGTCAGGGACCGCGGGCACTATCTCCACAGTCTTAAGGTACGGCACTGACGAGATTGTCTGGAGAGGAATGTTGACACGGCGATCACTCACCATAGTGCCCCTCCCCTTGATCTTGCGGCCAGACTTGGAAACGGCCGGCTGGTGTTGGGTGGGCTTGCCCCGGCCCGGCAGGGCGTCACTAAGGAGAGGTCATGGTACGTTAACCATCACGACAGTGAATCGCACAGTGGTGCAAGGCATTACAGGTGATCATGGGTGTGCAGGTGATGCATGCCCATGGTCCAGCACTTTGAGAGGTAATGATTGGTAGATCATGCTCAGATTTGTGAATCTCTCAAACCCATTGGGCTGTGAAGTGTAAAACAAAAATACCAGTACAACAACTGGGTTCGTGAACTGTCTGTTCAGACCTTTGAGTGTTATCCCCAACTATGTGCGGTTTTTAACTGGGTACTCTGGATTCTTCCTCTATGCAACACTCATAAATGAAATTCGCCCAACCTCCCAAAGCAGAAACCTCCTTAAAAAGTAACGTGAGGGTTTCCAGGTAAATACATTACATTAGTATTCTTACAAAACTGGGTATAAAGATTTCCCACCAAATCATTAGGCAATACCTGTGTCTTGCAACACCTGCTACATAATAGTGTTGATGTGATTAAGCTTGGCTGTGCAATGCACAGGTCTTGTCGTTGAGCAAAGACACGTTGTAGCTGCGTCAATGTTAGGATATAGCTTCGAGTTAAGTGTTCATTTGCGGTGGGGGGTGACAAGGCGGGTAACATCTGTTTAACATCACAAAGGTGTGAATGAATGTAAAAAATGCGGCTACCAGTAAAAATAACCATGTTGCCTCTGTTGAAGATGGACAGTTCTCAATTTCATGAGCTTTTATCTGCTCTAATGGTTGGGCTCTTGCTATGAAGTACCAAAACTTCTGGCCTAATGAATCCAAAATTGCTCAATTTGCAAAAGTGGATCCAAAAAAAGGATGCATTTAAAAAATATATTTGTAAAAGATTTCACAACCTAAAAAAACATCACCATTGGATACAACAAAATTTCCCAACCTAGCCACCATATGGAAGATAAGTTCTAGATCAGATTGGTTATAATTGAGGGAAGTTAGTTTAGTAGGGATATCTACATGGACAATTGGGGCCCAATGTTTCAATTTCTGGCCCTCTATCATGCATTTATGTGTCGTGCTTTCATGGAGTGTGGGAAGGTGGTTGGCCAGGTGGGTGGCTGGGTAGGTGGAGAGATGCCTGGGTGGGTGGTTAGGTGGATGGGTTGGTGGTTAGGTGGATGGGTTGGTGGTTAGGTGGATGGGTGGGTGGTT
>CM025612.2:8362043-8372715 GCA_014621495.2 Entosphenus tridentatus | reverse complement strand
TGGGTTGGTGGTTAGGTGGATGGGTGGCTGGTTAGGTGGATGGGTGGGTGGTTAGGTGGATGGTTATGTGGATGGGTTGGTGGTTAGGTGGATGGGTGGGTGGTTAGGTGGATGGGTTGGTGGTTAGGTGACCCCTATGCCTCGCTCACCTGCTCTTTGGCTTGGAGTTCCCCCGCAGCAGGAAACTATTCTGCGGCACGGCGGGGATCAGGTCAGGCTGCACGGTGCGGCGCGGACGTCTCGGCGACGACAGCTCCTCATCGGAGCTGCGGCTTGACGAGCTTCACAAACGGAACCGGACAGGCGAAGAGGATCATTGACAGGGACTGCTGCACTGTGTTGCATCCACGAACACAGTGTCTCGAAATACTGAGTTAATTCACGAGTGGAATGCTCCATTAATAAAACCCCACAATTTCCCCCAAAGCCAGTCCGTTTACAGTGCAGTAATTCTGCAGTTGACTTTCAGTTATTGTTCTCAGATTTGTGTAGGACAGGCCGGGATACCAAGCCTATGTATCTAGAAGAACTGATTATTTTATGGGGGGTATTTTGATGTAATACGATGTTTCAAACTCACCAACTTCACCGTTAACACTGCCCTGCAGCACAAAAAAATAAGCAAAAATTTTGGCCAACCGCCTTTTTCCAAATGTTGTTGGAAGTGTTTTTACACCACTGCTAAAGTTGTTCTTTAATTGTTTGAGTGGTGTGTTGTACAATTGTTATCGCTGTACTGGGAATATTGCACTTTTAATCACTGTCTTATGTAAAAAAGGTGTTTATTTGTGGATGGATATGAAGGTTTACTTACCCTCTTCATGAACGATTGAAATAAAAAAAACATAAAAACTACTCTTAGCAATATTTCCACTTCTATACAAAATTCACAAAATTGGCCTATATTATATGAGGACATGTTTACTGTACATTCTCAGCATGACAGTTATGTTTATATCAATGTTTTTGTTGACACGTGGGCATAGACTGCAAAACAAGTGACGAGCAGCCAATAATTAAATCAGTGCTTTTTTAAACGGTGCAAATGAGCTAATTTAATCGACAATCTGGATAATATGCTCATATATAATTGAGCGTGACCTGTACTAGTGCTGCTGGGACAGAGAGAAATGTCGAGGAGGAGTAGGGGAGAGACGACCAAGTACCGTATGTGCGATAGCTCAGACACACAATCGATGCCATCACCCACCTCCCGGTGGAAGATCTCCGGGACGCCCAGTGCGCCGGCCTCGGGCGCTTGGAGTCTGCACCCCTGGAGGTCACGTCCTCATCCACCGCCTTGCGTTTACGCATCCCACCGGTCCCGCCCGCAACGCCACTCCCCCGTTCGGCATCGCTGTCCGAGTCCGAATGGGACGAGTCCGAGCGGGACGAGTGGCGGTCGCGGCTCCCCGTACGGAGCCCATCGTTCTCGCCTGTTGGCACACGGTAGCGAGCGTTTGAGTCGCAATGTCCGGTGGACCTCAGGTGATGTACGTGCCGACGTCACAAGGTTATCTTTCCAGAATATAATTTCCAGGAGACTCGAAACGACAGACCAGCATGTGACCGACGTGACATGCACCTCGTAGCGGCTCGTTGACCTCTCCGCAATGCACCACGCGAATGTCTGCGTACGGCAGGCTGTTGGCGTCCGTCTTCTGGTTCTCAATCTCCTTCAAGAGGTCCTGGCCGGATAGGACGCGTCCGAACACGACGTGCTCTCTGCGGCGAAAAAAAAGCGATCGTGTCCTCGGACTGTTGACCGTTTACTGAACCTACAACATATGCCCCCGTGTAATGCATAGGGAAAAGTGATCTCCCTCCCATATTAGGAATAAGAATTTACAGTCTTTTGTCAATCCATTGCTGGATGTCTCCAGCATGCCGGCCTTGGGGGTGAACCAAACTTCGCCATGCTAGTCAGTGTCGGTTGATTATGGGGGAATGGGGACCGCAGACAGTTTTAGATATCACACGCCACTGAATTTAGCTGTGCCCAGGAATCAAGCTCAGTTTGCTGGGATCCAAGTGTCATGCGCTAACCACCATGCCCCAGTTCCACAACCTGCAGTCTTAGCATGATACAAATAATTACGTAATGTATATCAACGGGAAAGCACCACTTAGTCTCAAGACCATTTTTAAGACTGTCCTGCATTGGGACATTTGGCCAATGACATGAATTAGTATTTGGCGTGTGAGAAGACAAGACTTTACTAGACAATATTCAATATTTTAATTTATATAGTACCATAATTACTAAAGATTCTAATGCTCAAAGCTCCGCACAGAAGCCAATATTGTATTGCCATGTACTTGCCACATCACAGCCGAGCCTACAACACCTAATATTCCGAACTCGCCTCGCACCTAATTACTATGCAGGCTCAACCTCTCCGATATCTTGTGAGATTGGCTAAATTAAGGATTTTGTCGTAGGTAGTGAGGTTTTGTGTTTTTACTTTTCACGAGCACTTTCCGTAAATGCCAATGGTCATTGGTAAACAGGTGATCATACACAAAAGTGGCTGCTGTAATTATAGGTTGGCGTCAAGAACAAGGCAAAAACATTTAAGCTTCAGCACAAAATAGAGCAAGTGGCAGCGCACTGACCCGTCGAGGTGAGGGGCCGGCTTGGTGGTGCTGCAGTGGTCAGTCAAGCGTAGACCGGATCAACACGGGCACACGAGCGCGCGTGCGGTGGCGAGGCAGGGTGTGTGGGTGTCAGTGCATGCGTGTGAATGGAGAGTGGCCACAGAGCACGTGGGGCGGAGGGGGAGGAAAAGAGGGAGACAAACGCACAGATCAACTCTCCGAGCTTTCGCCTCCAGCATCGCACGGCACAAACGCGGAGACGTGTCCAATAACTCAAGAGACAAAACGCAATTTGGACCGCGACCGTCATCTATAGGCAGAATCGACATACGAGGTTGAGCGGAAAGCGCCCCTGCCTGCTTCACACAAGCCATCCGTTTCCGCGCTCTGCTGCATTACAGCTTTTAACGCCGCACGCCAAAACACATGTCCACAACGCCGCATCTGGTTCACCGCTCCATTGGATTTATTTTTTGCAGGCTACATTGCCACCGTGGCTACTGAGTGACGTCCGAATATGCGAAATCCATTGCCAGTTTAAATAAATCTGTAACGCATTAGTGCACAGTTGTGTAATGAAGATGACGCAGTACATTAACTGCTGAAAACAAATTTTTAAAGTGCGGATATCGGAGGAAATGCAGCCAATGCAGCGACGCGGGAGTGGAAGGCATGCCAGCCACGAGCAAGGGCTCAAGGGGCGCATCTCAGCTGTGACATTTGCTACTGATTAAGAGGGTCACAGAGGAAAATGGAATTTCAATGTCTGGAACTGAGAGGAAACTGCATCGGATCGGTGTGAAGTCCTGTACATTACCTTGATAGCAGAGGGGGTAACAATGATTCTGCAAATTTTACACAAAAATGGCAAGAGAGAAATTTTAACACCAGAAAAAAAGTGTTAATGTAATGTAAACATTTGCACACATATTCAAGTACAGCAATCATAAGGTACAATTCCTGACAGAAATTCAAAAACTTAACATAGTCTTGGCTCCAACTCAACCCCCACAGCTTGTAATGGCACATTCCAGCTCTTGGAAAAACGAGTTGATGTGATTTTTTTGGAAGGCTGTCCCTTTCTCAGATTAAGCCAACATACCATTCTAACTTTGACAGCAGGAAGCTGAGAAACCAGAGCTGGTATACTCTTTGGTTCTTTCGGTAAAGTCATGTAGGTATGAAATAAAATAAAATAAATCACGACGTTTCGGGCACAACACAAGCTTTCCCACCTGACGATGGATGCTTGTGTTGCGCCCGAAACGTCGCGATTCATTTTATTTTATACCTACGTGACTTTACCGAAAGAACCAAAGAGTATGGATTCCTGCAGTCACGAAAGCTTCAAATCAAGGCAGAGCTGGCATGTTTCTCTTTCACGCTGTGGAGTTTCAGAGGAACACCACCCAGTAATGCACAAACTAATTTACTCCACAGCTTATCAAATGCCAATTCCAGGGGCCCACACTTCGCTGGTGTTTTGTGTGAACCGATTTATACATGAGCAAAGCAGCTAAAAACCTATAAAAGAAAGTGTATTTGGTATATATTTACCAGGCACACGTGGGTATATAACAGGTATTTCAAAATTCACTGCCGCCTGCTGCGCAAATGTCACTATTCAGGATCACAACTCCATGAAATAAAAAAAGATTTACAACCTCAAACAGCCGTGGGCTCATACTGAGGTAAGCCATATACAATTGAGGTGGTGTGGCCAGAACCATGCCCAGCAGTCTTTGTCTCCCTAGTTCTGTTTAACACCCTTCCCCCCACTAAAGTAAAAGCTAGGGGGAGGTCCAGTACAGGTTCAGATACCACTTGTCACTAGTGTTATCTACCCATGGCCAGGAACTAAACCCAGATCTCCGGGGTTGCCGTGCAATGTGTGAACTACTGCACCATCGCTGAACAAAGACACACACTTGTAGGCAAATTTGCCCACTGGTTACTGGTATACAGTTCATGTCACACATCAAGCAACTGTGGTTTTGCAGCTACAAAGTTCAACTGTGGCAGGGCCCTGGGAATGGTGTAAAGCAACACGGTTGGATCTACACGATAGAAGACAACTGTTAGTAAAGCAAGATACCAGTGGAAGAAAGATGAATAGTTGGTACATAACATACAATAAACAACATGTAAAACATAAAATCCTTGTGGCAGCTACATGTCTGGATCCTACTGTTTGCCACCATCTCATTTTACTCAAACCTTGCATCTGTTTAAGCCAAGGAAACCATAACAGAACAATTATTGAAGCATGTAATAATCATCAGTTCATGAACAGAAAAGACACACAAAAGAAACACCTTTAAAATTACCAACTTCACTATATAATAACAGGAACCATCTGGCTGGACAGCCAGCTGACAGAAAAGTCAATCAGCCAGCGAGCCAGCCAATTAACGAAAAGGTCAGCCAGCTAGTGAACTAAGGAGCCATCCAGCGAATCAATTAATGGGCCAGCCAGCTAGTGATCAAACGCTCCAACCCGCCAATCAACTAGCCAGCTGGCTAGCTAACTAATGAGCTAGCCAGCCAGCTGACCAGTCAGTTAGTTGCACAGTGCCGAGAACAACGACTAGTGGGATGGCACCAGGCCCACACGCTGGGTGTGGCCACATGGCCACGAGCCACATACACCACTCACATGAAGAACTGGGAGCCATTGGTGTCCTTGCCCCTGTTCGCCATGGACAGCAGAAACTCCTGGTCATGCTTCAGTTGAAAATTTTCATCTGTGCCAAAATAAAAGTGATTGTGTAAAAAAAACAAGTCGACTGAGCCGACATGTTTAAAAAAGAAATAGTAATGCAATTCTGTCCATTACTACAATAATTTCCATTCTTAATTAGGTTACAGATAGGTCTATCCTTCTTCTCCATAATTTAAAGTATTGACATTTTTTTAATGGAAACATTTCACAATTAATTTATTCTAACAAAGGTCATCGGCATAGCAAGCGCGCTGATAAAAACTCGTCGATCCAATATTTCAATAGACTCTATTAAACGTACTGTAAACGTTTAAGCCTTAAGAGAAAAATGGCACTCGCAAGTGTTAATTTGGTATATTTCGCATCATAAGAAGTTGCCAGGTAGATGACCTAGTTAATGTTGAACATGTTTAAACCTACCTCTTGTTCAAACATCATTTTTTGAACAACACAGTTTTTTGTTATGTGCTGTACTCACCTTGTGGAATGCAAAGAACATCGGTCTATAAATAAAACAATAAGTTAAGAGTGTTCAGGTGAAACAGGCAGACAGATGTCAGAGGTGCTAAGTTTCCACCTAACACAAAAGCTACCATCGCTGGTAATGGCCTTTAGACTGTGCGCACGCACCAGATATTAAACACACAGCTGAGGATATGCACCGACCAATACTAACATACATCCATTTCATTTACGCTAGCGCATGTGTTGTGTGCATAAGTGAGGATAGGAGATGTTTTGACAGTGTCAATTGCAGCCAGCAGCTGTAACGGAGCAAGGCAAACTCACCTTCAAAGAAACCGCCGTAAATTGATTCGCCACCTCTCCCATTACCTGCAGACAATGGCAGAGTTATGGCAATCCATATACATTTTCTTAAAACATTGTAATTGTACAGTACATGTACAGCCATTTGTTAATCCACTGCTAAATGAATGCATCCCCACCCCCTGCAAGGATTGGCAGCTATTTTACCAAACACCAACGCTCGTCAATGTGGGTTCGAGGCAGAGCATAGATGTGGGCGCATAAAAACACGGTACAAAAATGTGTTTTGATGCACTGCCCTCTCTTGCCCACCAGTTGTAGCACCTATTAAGAACAACAGTCATTGGTAATTAGCTTTGACAATCTGATGAGTTCGGGTGCAATCCGGGTCATTTGGTCATAGGCAGGTCTTTGTATAAGAATAAGAACAGAGTGAAGATTGGTGGTTGGGCGACTCAAGAATTAGGGTACCAAGCCAGCACTGATAAGATCTTGGTTTCATATCCAGATTCAGCCAACCTGTGGTTAAACTGGGTTATCAGGTATCGTGAGTTTATGGTGTCACGATGGTTAGCAATGACTGCACAAAAACCTCATCACATGAAATTAGGCCTTTCACGTAATTTACAAAAGGATTCAAGTTTCACTGTCATGTGAACGACATTGCTCGATAGCAAAACATGTTGGAAAGTGTTCCACCTAGATCGTGAAGAGATTACACTTGATTTTTTGTCTAATGATGACAATGATGTTGAAACCAACATTGGAATAAAATACAGAAATATATCTGTATTAATGGTGTTAATGTAGCAAATGACTAGTAGATTGGCAACGTGGACAATGACAATGGAAACGTTTTAAAAATATGCAAAGAAGCATGAAGATATGCATGTTTGAATTTGCAGACAGACATGGCAGCACATTACGGTAGATACACAAGTTTGAGACATATTGGCTTAAGAAATGTGGGCTTGGGCACGACACGTCGCTAGAAGGGAAGAATTATGTGGTTGAGGCTAAGGACAGAGTGGCAGTAAAGGAGGAAATTTCCCTGAGAGGAGATCCACCTCAGAGATTGAGAGATGAACTCTGCTTGTGTGCAAGTGCTAGATGGATTGCCACATAACAGGACCATGAGATAGAGCCACAGCTTAGTGAGGCCTTCATCTAGCAGTGGATACATTTCTGCTGATGATGAACGAATGCAAGGTGACAATATGCCCACTTACAACAAAGAACACCCCTCCAAGAAAACTCACCCTCGCTGAAGTCGCCACCCTGCACCATGAAGTTCTTCACGATGCGGTGAAATGAAGTGCTTCGAAAATGCAAGGGTTTCCGAGTAATTTTCCCAATTCCTCTTTCACCTGAAGGAATAATTTGCACTTTTTTATGACAAAAAATGTTGAGAATTAAATGTACAACTTAAAAAAAATTATGACTTATGACTGCAAGAACATGAACAACAGTAGTGCTTTGTCACAGCATTATCATGAATGTAACTTAAGGGTGGCAGTTATTCTCACTGCTATGCAAAGGATGTAACCATCATTACCTGTGCATAGACATCGGAAGTTTTCACAAGTCTTTGGGCAAACGTCAAAGAACAGCTCAAACACGATCCTCCCAGCTGTTGGCACAAAGCAAACCGCAGATGTTTAACATACTTTTCAGAGAAAGAAATAACAGAGGACCCCTATGCAACTGGTTGACACCGAAATGCAGTGATATTGTTCTGAGTAGGGTGCGCTTACCAGGGATTCTGTTGATGGCGATGTCAAAAAAGCACCTTGGTCTTTGCTTCACACCCATGACTGACCATGTGCGTCACAACCGCCAAAGACACTCGACGTCCTAAACTTCCAGAAAAAAAAACTATCCTTTACGGGATGGCACTAATGAATAAGCAACATCAGCATAATAAAAACACTTTGCGCACAGAAGATTTCACGACTTAACATCTGTGCGCACGCACTTGGACTAAACACAGGCAACAGAATCGATAGCAGGAAGTTATCTCTGACAGTGAAGGGGAAGTAAGGGTCTTGTTCATGTGTACGCATTCTCTAACGGCAGGTCAGGCCACGAATAGACGGGACCAGCTGTTGGTAAGCGTCAGCCGTGAGAACACCGCGAGCCCAGCGAGTACCATACTCGACTATTATTGTGGCAACATTTACCATGATGCTGTCCGATCCACAGAATGGTTTGACTCGATTATAATTTCCGATTTTAGTTGTAAATGTGGGATATTCAAGAGTAGAATGTGGCTTAAAATAAAACAGTGCTCCCAGAATGCTTTCAGTTTGCAATGACTGCATGGCAGTCAACTCCCCTGTGCACTCACAGAAAAACAAGTGAATCAAGTTGCTCCCTGCTAGAATTAACTCAGCTGCACTGTCCTTTAGAGTTTGACCACATAATCCTTAAGCAAAGCGTGAAATTGCGTGTACAAAAGAAAAAGATCGTTTGAAATGTTGTGTTTAGTAAGACGGAATGACAACCCGTACCTATGTGTGAAGCTTGAAGAGGCCACACTGTCAGAAACTGTCCATCGAGGATGTATTTCGGCAGCACTGTGGTATCTCTAGAATACAATGATGGAGAAGCTTTAATAAACTTATTTTCTACAAGATGAAGAACTTCAAGCTGTGTGACAATAGCTGAGAAACGAAGGTCAGTTCACAGTTCAAGGAAAATGCAGTTTTTCTTCAAAAGAATACATACATTATGTAAGTGCGTAATTCCCCACAAACTTTGACTGTATAGATTTGGAAGATATTTTTCTTAAATTATTGAGTGAAAAACATGTATTTAAAGTTTGACTACTTTAAGATACATTTTTCCACGACAAAAGCCTTTCTGCAAGACATGTATAATAATGAAAAAGCATTGCATAGTGCATCTTTTCTTATGTAATAAAGGGAAGTGAAATTAAATATTATGCCTTTTTTCTTCCCAAAAACACGTTTTGCAACTATGAAACGTTCTGTGCAAAGTTCACTCCCAGTAATGAACCGAGCCCTCCGCCAATTCAGTCTCGTAAACATATTTCCCTTCACATATCCAATTAGCTCATGTAAACATTAATTTATCAGTAAAGAAAACGGTACGCCGGACTAGAATTCTAAACTGTTGATCTGGTAAAGCATCAGGGTCCTCAATCGTAAGCTCTTTAACACAAAACAATGCCCAGGACGGCCGAGTCACATCACCATCATCACTATCAACTCTTCAAAGTGAAGACAATTACAATTCAACAAGAGAAGCGGGCCAGTCTGCAGAGACCCCGGCATGTGACTGTGGAGTGACTCCCCCGCCCACCCTCTCCCCCTTCTCAGCCCCCTCCGCCAGCACCACAAACTCACCACTCCCAACACAAATCATCAACAGATTCGTCAGATGCTTTAACGCGCTATATAAAAGGCGACGTTTCCGGTAATTGCAAGAGCTACGCAGTGAATTATAACCGGAGACCATTATTCCACAAAGATCCCCCGTAAAGCCTTAACAGACTGTAGGGGCAAGTGCTGCTAGCGAGCACCTATGAAGGCCGGCACGGCACACGAGGGGGTGGGTGGCCAACACCACGCCCGGCCGCCTTTGTCTCCCTAGTGGCAATGTTTACACATCTCACCAGGTACTCATTTGAGGCTGAATCGACCTAGGGGAGGCCCGGTACCGGTTCAGATAATCGTCACTGGGTGTTGGCTGTGAGCGGGAATCGAACCCGGGTCGCCGGGTTCATAGCTCAGCGCGCTAACCGCTGCACCACCGCTCCCCACATTATTCCACGGTCCCTGGTAAACATTGAATTGTGAGAACGTTTCCAGACGGACGACAGGCTTACATTGACCTGTGGTTAAAGAGTCCATTGCCTCGTTACAGCAGCAGTTGACAACTGTGCCGACTTTTAGCAACAAGACGAAACCCGCCCCCCACGTCCCCACTGTACAAAAGTGAAGGCCCAAAACTACTGCCGCCTTTTTCTTTACCTCCGTCCGAACACTCGGCGCGCCTTCCCGCCCCGCCGATCCGTCAAATTCACGACGAGACAGCCGAGCTGGCTGATGGCAACCACCGCCGGTTTATTGGGAGCGAGCGAGGGATCGATCAGTCGATCGATCGACCGACGACGGCGAATTTGCCACAGTCCGAGGCGGCCCGGTGATGGCCTCGCAACGACCACGGGGAGGGGTGAGTGGAGCCGTGACCCCGCCGTGACCCCGCGGTGACCCCCACTGACCCCTCCCCGGAAATCGCGCGGCACCGGAAGCCGTCTACGCGTGTGACGTCACCTACCGTTTTTTAAAAATATATTGAAATATATAATAGTTGCTTATTGCGAAGTGAGATAAAAACGTGGGATTATTTCGGGGCGATTGTAATGCGGATTTTAAAATAAAATTTCAGTTTTGCTCGGTCATGTCCGCGCTGCTGACGGCAGCGTTACTAAGCGCTTTTAATTTTCTAAAGCGCACACGCGCGCCTCGCTTCGATTGGCCCGCGTGTGTTTACGCAGGCGCCCAAGCGCTGTAGGGAATACAATTGGCGATTACGTCATCGCCCGCCTTTGGGGGGGGG
>CM025612.2:8342972-8361943 GCA_014621495.2 Entosphenus tridentatus | reverse complement strand
CGAGGGTGACTCCGCGACTCTCCGACGCACGGCTTGAAACCTTGGGGAGCCATCTTTGTAGAGGAACCGAAGGTGAGGATTTCGCGTCATTTTGTTACACTCAACTGAAGAAACTGTTTTTACACTCATCAGTGACCGTCTTCAGTCGATGACCTCTGCAGTGTCCGACTGTGGTGGGTCATCCAGAGCTGACCGCACGACGTATGAACACAACGACGCCAACGTGCCCGATCCACAACTAATACGGAGACACTTGACAGCGCTCGGCGCTTGGACCACCTTCAATTAATCGTGAGACTTTGTAGTTTGTTGCTCGGCGTCCACAATCGGCCCGCACGAACGAAAGGAAAAGTCCGACGCCGTACGCGAGGCGCTCTAACGCCAATGACGTTGCCCCCTCACGTAAGATGGCCGCACGAAGGAGGAGGACTCGAACGAAACGAAACGATCGGCCGGTTTTCAGCCTGCCTGGCTCCACCATAGACACGTGCAGCTTGTAACACCACCACCATAGACACGTGCAGCTTGTACCACCACCACCATAGACACGTGCAGCTTGTAACACCACCACCATAGACACGTGCAGCTTGTACCACCACCACCACCATAGACACGTGCAGCGTGTAACACCACCATAAACACGTGCAGATTGTACCACCACCATAAACACGTGCAGATTGTACCACCACCATAGACACGTGCAGATTGTACCACCACCACCATAGACACGTGCAGCTTGTACCACCACCACTGCCCCTGGATTGTTTATTTCTGGTGGTGCCTGGATGTAACAAGTGCGGGGTGGGTAACCGCCCTCCGACTGTTGTTGACGAAACTGCGCTAAAGTGAAACGTGCCGTGGGCTGCTATTGACTCTGCGCTGTCCCGTGAGGAATTAACAACGTTTATAAAGGTAGATGTGTGATGTCGTTAGTGTGTGTGTGTGATGTTGTTCGTGTGTGTACACGTGTGTGTGTGATGTCGTTAGTGTGTACACGTGTGTGTGTGATGTCGTTAGTGTGTACACGTGTGTGCACACGTACGTGGTGTGTGTGCGTGTACACGTGTGTGTGTACGTGTACACGTACGTGTGTGTACGTGTACACGTACGTATGTGTACGTGTACACGTACGTGTGTGTACGTGTACACGTACGTGTGTGTACGTGTGTGTTGTATCGCGGTTCACTGCGAACTTGGCCACCCGGGTTCGATTCGCGCTGACGGCCAACAGCGGTGGCGATGATCTGAACCAGTTCTGGCCTGTCTCTACGTCGACTCGGCCTCAAATGATTACCTGGTGCGGCGTCTCGTAAACATCGCCCACTTGGGGAGACAAAGGCGGTCGGGCCACCCACCGCCTCGGCCTTCACAGGTGCCCCCCCAACCTCTCGACAGGCTTGTTACAGGGGCTGTCTTCGTGTTGGGGACATGCAGGGCGATTGCCCATCGCCTCTGGTTTATGTTTGTGTAAGAAACTTTGCGAACAAGTTACAGGACATAATTGATGTTGATGGACTGCGGTGAAAACTACGAATCCTTACTTGCTGTACTTCCTCCCCCACAAGGGCCACGTTTCTGCCCAGCAAGCGGCATTCTTAAAGGCAATCGAGGGACGTGTTCTTTCACGAACACTATATATTTGGACAAATTACTGTATGCAGTAGTGGAAGTAGACTTTAACATTGCGGACCTATGCTCTTCCCCGTGACAGGAATCGTGAAGGATTAAAGGAAACTTCTGTAAAGGTAAGCCCTTATCAGTGCCTATCTTATGACAGACCAATTCTGACCTTATTGGTAATAAATATCAACGCTCATCCTACAAAGGTAGAAACACTAACAAATACTTACAAATAGACAAAAAAACAATGTTTATTGAAACGTCTGTACGCCGTATGGATCTGAAAACTCAATTTCTCTGTACAAGAATACAGGTAAACCCTATGGGTTGACGGCTATGTAAGCCGTCTAAAGCTGCCGTAATGAGCGCGCGAACCCACCAGGGTAAATTGTTCACCGTGGCTGCCAGGACCATGGTGGACTGGGATCCTTGTAAAAAGGTTTCGGTTTTGTTGCCAGAAAGAGGGGGAAACCCCCTATTATTATGTCTTATGGTTGTTATTGTTTGACTTGCATCATATTGGGATTTTTGCACACAGCGTTGTAATACAGTGGGTTTTATTTTCTGGAAGATTTGCTGGTTTTTCCAGGATGCTTCTGTTGCGCGTCGTCGCTTTAAGATGTTCTCTGTTCATATTTTGTTTCTTGCGGTTGCACCCGAATACAAAAGCTGCATGGCTCACAGGGGCTACACCTAACATTGGTCAACACACTTTTTCTGGCATAAGGTATTCCAACGGCTTTAATGTAATTTTGGGATGCTGATTCCAAATCTGGCATCAGTTTTTGTCTATCACATCAGGTTTTTGAGATATCAAATATTGCATTTTCAATAAAAACTGCAGAAGAAAAATATTAAATAAATGTGGATATCTACATAAAGTGATATAAACACTATCCTAAAAATACAGCACCATATTTTAACACTACAGCAGTCACTGACTCGCAACAACTTGCAATCATAAGTGACAGAGTTAATTTCGGGTAAAATCAATGAAAATGGGGTATGCCGATAGCATAAAAATGAGATGTGATAGAGCAAATCTGAGTTCAGATTTGGAATCAGCACCCTGAAATTAGTCTAAAACAGCTGCAAAAGTCCAGGCCAGAAAAAAATATTTTCTTTTGTTGACCAGTGTAATAAATGAAACTTGAAAACGTCTCGGGGCCTGCCGGCGTTGGCGTCTTTTCGCGAGTGAACCACGTGCACCTTGCACAGGGCCCACACTTGTTCTTGGTTCTTTCGGTAAAGTCACGTAGAAGGGAAATAAAAAAAAATAAAACAATAAAATTCTCACGACGTTTCGATTGCAACACAAGCAATCATCATCAGGTGTGAAAACCCAACGCAATTATTATTTCCCTTCTACGTGACTTTACCGAAAGAACCAAGAATATGAATCCCTGCATTCACGAAAGCTTTGAATCGAAAGGGCCCAAACTTGTTGAGTTTTTTTTCCGACTGTGTCTCTGAGTCTCTATCTTTTTTTTCTCACCATGTGTCTCTCTCGTCCCGCGTCTCTTGTCGCAATATATGTGTTAAGTATCCGTGTATATTCACTTGGCTTTGTGTTTGGCTTTGTGTCTGTGCCTGCCTCTGTAAGTCTGTGTGTCTTAATGTCTGATTTTAAAGAAACCACTTTGATGTACTGTATTGAGACGCCTCTGTCAGTCAATATGAGTATGGAAGAATATACAGTACGCATCGCAGAGGACCTATGAGATTAAGTGTTTATATCACGACTTCCGTCTTCAAGCAGCAGTGAATAAGACAATGGCTAATGATGACAATTCTAGCTTGTGTGTTTGTCGATGAGTTCTGATTTATTATCGAGTAGGTGTTCAGCATGGAATATGTGTGCTGGTGTTTGCTGCTGCATCACATGCCATGGAAAATACCCGGGCTTGTGCCAACGGGATTTCAACAAATCCACGTACTATGAAGAATGTTAATTGCCCGAAATGTCACCTGTTTAATATTTTTCCTTTTAAGGCAGTGTTATTGACGAATGTGAATAAGTTTATTTTGTAATCGGTCAGGTCCCTTCTCATTTCAGGTTTCAAGAAGGCAACCCGAAGCATGCCGTTTTGATGGCACCCCAGTGGGATAGTGTCCTCGGAGCTTGGCTGAAGAGTCTGGACTGACATTGAAACAGTCTTCATTGTGAAAAGTACAACCATTGACGAAAGAGTCATCACTGGAAAATAACCACTTGCAAAATGCTCAGCCCATTATCATCATGATCAATCGTAAAGTGTATTCATTTTGCGGTTCATAACGTCTTGTATTTAACAGAAACACATTTGTACTGTTCATTGACTTAATAACATGGTAGGCTGCGGTCTACACCTACGATGCTGAGATTTATCTCCTGTGCTCTTGGACCCAGTAACAGCTAACAAACAAAACAGCGTGTAAGGCTAGTATTTTTTCCTGTTGGCCATGATGTATCGGCTGCATCCCAATTTTTTTCTGGCTCCATCGCTACGACGATCATGTTGGTGGAGACGCTTGAGCAGCCCAGACGGAATGCCATCACCTCCTCCAAGAACACCAACGTCGTGGAAGTTCAAGCACAGTTTCGCTTTATCGGCACAGTCATTCCCTGCAGCTCCGTCTCGTTCGGGGGCTCCGTCTCGTCCGTGCGGCGCAAGGCGGCATGGGGAGATGCTGCCACAAATGCAGTCCTTGTCATCGTCGTCGTTACCAGCAGCATCGACGTTATTGCTGTCACCGTCGACGCAGTCACTGCCTCCCTTCTCTGGGGACGCGAGCCCGCTAGTGCCGCCAGACCCGATGGTGGAGCGGCTGTGGGCGTGCCACTCGGAGGAGGAGCTGCTTGACACGTTTGGCCGGAGTCCGTCTGAACTGAACGAGCAGCACGCTCTGCATGCGCTGAGCGCGCTGTGCGTCCTGCGTGAGCAGCAGTGGCAGTGGTGGCCGCAGCAGCAGCGACAAAAGCAACCGCGGCCGCAGCTCTTGGGTTCACTGCGGGAGCACCCGCAGTTTGGCATGATCCGCACAATTGTCGTGCGCCGGCTGTACGAGATGGGAGATGACGACCTCGTCGGGATTCTTTCTGCCGCCCTCAGGTTTGGCTTGCAGGGGTTGTGGGATTAAGAGAGCACTTACAGTGAAGCCTCGATAAAACGGTTTAAGATTGTTTTATGATTCCCTTCTACCCCTTTCCACACCACCCGGTGATTGTCTAAAATGTAAGAATGCAGGGTCACGATTCGATTGCAAAATAGATTTTTGTGTTTGTGGAGAATTTAGCACCTTTAGTGGTTCCGTTGAACACGTGCATCTTTTGCATAAACACAAAATATGCTTTACAACATCCCTTTTCAATTAACGTTACATTTCAACCGTATAATACGTTATATGACGTGTAACGGTTTGGAGATGCGCACTTAATGATGTCATCAGGAGGAGTGGAGTTGGGGAATCACATTGGAATGTTTGGGATTTTCCTGCTGCAGGTTGAAGGTGGATCACCACGACTCGCTCGTGCAGGAGCTGACGATCGAGGGCTGTCGACGCATCGACCGGTGAGGCTTGAAGCTCGTTCCCAATATTTCACATTATTTTTCTGCCTGCTTCAGAACATTCTTGTAACTTTTTACTTCCACATTTGGCATCACACCTACATCTCAGATTTTACATTTTCTACGGTCTTCCAAGGAAATATGCCCCCTCCCCAAATGTTAGGTGTTGTTCCCTTGTTTGTTGTGGCCACTAAAACATAACTACAAAGTGTGCAAAGCACAGAGAGTGACAAGAAGAGGAACACTTGTATGAGAGAACATATGCAAGTTAGAGCCATCACTTGAAGAAATAATGGCATGTGGTCAAGACTAATGATGGAGTGGCAGCCAAAGAAGGAAAACGCCTGAGAGGACATTCACTGCAGTGATGGAGCAATTAAATCGGCATATGTGCAGGGGCTAGATGGATTATTTAATTGCTGGAACATGAGTTATGGTGATGGCTTAGGGAGACCATCAGCCAGCAGTGGCTTTATCATGGCTGATTCACCACTTGATTTTGGCAAAATGGCACTTGGGAGTTTGCACCTTTTGAGAAAAATGTTGACACTTGGTGGCCCCCGTTTGGCTATGTGCAGGAGCAAAGACCCTCTCTTGTTAGCTCTGCAGAAAATTTGTAGCTATTGAGTGTGCAGGTGGTCAACTGCACTGGTACCCACAGGTCAGAGGTGCCAACCTGAAAAGACCGGAAAAATTGGACAGTGGATGTAATTAAATTCCGTGCACCAGGGCGATTGCCACCGATGCCACGCTACTGCGAAGGCCGGTAACATTGGTGGAGGGGAGGGGGTGGGGGGCTTGGGTTGGGCGTGAAGCTCATCGTCGTGGGCTGTGATTGAGACTCGTGCATCCTGCAGGCTGCCGCTATTACAGCTGTCCAAGTTGGCGATGAGCCTCATGGATCAGCAGCTGCATAGGAGCCGTGCAGCCGGGCAAATTGCTGAGCGCTTGCGGCTGGAGCTGCACAACTTGAATATTAGGTGAGCATTTGAGCGGTGCACCCTTACACGCGTATGCATGTATATGCCCACACACGTACGCACATGCATGCGCTCATACTTTGGCACATGCACCTGCATATGCACGTCCACACAGATTTTAAGTAGAAACGGGAACACGCATGCGCACGTGAAAATGTACAGTACACACACACAGCCACTTTATTCCAGTGTCTCAGATATGGACAAACGTTCACGCCACCATCTCTCTGAAAATCCCAGCCGTGTCTCTCATGGCACAGCAGGCTCGCCAAGCCTGCACATCCATCCCATTCCCTCTCGCAAGCTCTCTCGATCACCACCTGCCTCTCCACCACCCTCTCCTCCATGCCCCGCCTCACCACCTGTCTCCCCGTCGCATCAGAGTGCTGTCGAAGTTCATGCTGGCGACAACGCAAGTGGTCTCGGCGGAGCTGCGCCTGCAAATGGTGGACGCCGCAATCGAGCAGCTAGACAAACTGCAGCTGCAGGAGACATCGATGCCATCAAGAGCGACACAGGAGGACGACCTTGCAGTAGCGCCCACCGAGAGGATGGAGAGTGATGGCGTGGAGAACTGGAAGGTGGAGCAGCTGCGCATTTACCGATCGCTGTTGTGGATGCTCAAATTCCTGCAGGGGTCGCAGCACATGCACCAATCGCTCGTCGACAGCATTGCCAAGCACCTGACAAACGTATGTTGCATGCTTGCACACCCTAGGCATGTCATGATTCGTTGGTTAAAATGTATTGTTTATTTCTAAAAAATGTTGTCCAATTGCTTTTCTCCGTGCTTTTTTATACACTTTTCTACTTTTTTTCCATTGTCATTATACATGATCATGATCCATGTGTCATTTCGTTAACGAACACAGTACAGTCTTTTTACCAATTCTAGTCCAGTTTTGCTATCGAGGTCATGTCATGAAACTGATTCCATTTAAATCTCTCACAGAGCGGTGCAGTCAGTCCATTGTGGTAGTGAATAGCCCATAGAAGCTGATATCACAGAACTACTTTTAAGATCCCTTCAAGTGACCTTTGGTCTGCACAATAGGGGGAAGCACTCTCCTACCACTCTGCAACTAAGAGTAATGTTCATTGCATGACAGTTAAACACATGTTTTTAATTCTTAGTACAGAACAAAATTGTATGTCATGGTTTTTTTATGCAGTCATTGGTGACTAACCTGAGACTAGCAACTAACTACACTCCAGAACCTAATTTAATGGCAGGTGGCAGCCTGGGTTGTTAAGTTAGGGTTTCTCACTACAAGTGCCATTCATCTGCGCATAGCACTTTTATCACATCGCACAACATTTTCATTGGCTGTTGGCCTGTTAAAATTTTGCTGTTAATCTCTTGGAAAAAAAACATTGCAACTTATCAATATTACCAGTACATTTTTATAATTAAAAAAAGCAACAAAAAATTGAAAATAATGTGTCATTGACATGCTACTCTTACTACACATGAACAAAATTGACAATGACGTGTAAAATGCTAATGTTATTTTGGCTGTGCTTGAACGATACCGGCTGAGTGTAGCTGCTGCCAGTGATGAACATAGCGAAGGTGTGCACGGTGCTGCGCCACCTGCGGGGCCTGTCCTACAACAGCACCTCCTTCAACATGGCGGCACGCGAGCGCTTGCAGAAGCTGATGCCCCTGCACAGCTGGTGCGACGACGGCCAAAAGAGCCATGGGGCCGACGAGACGCAGGTTCTGCAGGAGCTGGATGAGGAGTCCCGGGTTAAAGACGCCGAGATCATGATGGGCATCTGGGCCGACCCGATGGCACACCCGCAGTCCGCACTGCGCGTCTTCACCGTCTACGGGCCGCTCGCCGGACCGGACATCCGCAGGAGGTCAGCGCAGGAACCGTTGAAATATATATATAATCATCTTAAGTCGTGCATACGTGTGTGGATTCTGAAATGCGTTCTCACACGTGTTGTCCTCGAGAGTATTTCCTTAGTGTGGAAGGCGACAAGTAAAAAAGCATTTTCATATTCATGAATAGTCAAACTTAGCACTGGTTTGTCTCCCAAGTTTGGGCAATTCTTTGATCAGTTTGGCTTGTAGCGTGCGTTATAAATAGTGTTTTTTATTATTACCAAGAAATTGCACTGTTATCTTACTTCTTTTCGCTCCTTGTGGAGCATAAGGCCGCAACAAGCCCAAGTCATGGCGGACGGTCTTTAGCAGCTTTCTCTGTTTCACCCCAAGACAGGCCCATGGTCTTTAGTTGGTTTTGAAATTGCACTTTGTGTTCTACTAAATGCGCTGCGGTCTCTTGCCCACCCCCACCTCTGTTTGTGGCCCCGACAGCCTGGAGAAGGCCATACTGAAGCACATCGACCGGTTTTCGAAGAGTCAGTCGACGTTTTTCATGGAGGGCATAGCAGAGATGAGATGCAAGAACCCTCTTGTCATCCAGAAGTAGGTGTCACCGGCGGTGGTTCAAGGGTCGGCGTGGAAAATGTCACCCTCTGCTCCAGCGATTTTGTTTGAACGGTCCCAACTGTCGATTCAGTAGTCGATTATTTTTTACGTCGCGTATTTCTATCTTGTTTATTAAATCCGTTGGCCTAAATGCAACATTGGCATCGTTTATAGAGCATTATCACTTCACTCACTAAACCAAGCCAATCCCAAAGGTCTGCCATGAGCGTTGTTTTTCTATACTTAACCATGCTTGTCAGTGTGGGTTGGTAAAGCCGGCAAGCCCAGAACTGGCTTCAATATCACTCGCCACCGATGTCAACCACGGCCAGAAATTGAAGCCAAGAGATCAGGAGGAGATCTTTGTGTGTGTGTGTATGCGCGCCATGTATGTGTGCATTTGTACACGTGTGTGTTTGTGCGTGCGTGCGCCAGAGCAATGGAGATGATGCGCCACTACCTGCCCACGTACCGCACAACTGAGCTGGTGCGCGCCACACAAGCCGCGCTGGAGCTGCGTTGTGTGGACACGGCGCTCATGCCACTGCTCGCGTCACGCATCCTCGCGTGAGCACGGCGGGGACACGGGGACGTGCCACCTACACTCACTCGTCCGCTTCTCTTTAACTCTTTTGTTGGTCTCTTCTCCCTCCCTCCCTAGTTTATTCCATTTGTGCTATCGACATCATATCCTGAGTTGAAGAATCAATTTGTTAAATCACAGAGAGCAGTTTAATGCGTGCGTCCGAGAAATACTTGGGAATTGTTTCCTGCCTGTCGGCTTAGACTTGAGCCTCCTCAATAAGACAAACAATAAAAATGTAAACAATTGCTCCATATAATCTCAGTTGAAAATAATAAATTCTCACGACTCGATGTGTGTTATTCACAGTATAAAATCGATTTTAACTGATGAGTGGATGAATCATTACAAATGTACTCACGTGGCTGCAACCTTTTGACTAAACCATCACCAGACACTACTTATTGAGCGAGTTCAACTCTTTAGAAGTGTAATTGTGACTCTTACATCTACCCTCTTCCTCGATGTGCTCTCCTTTCCGGCTTCTATCCTGCTTCCACCTCCCCTGTTCTCTTCTCTCCCTTATCTCCCCTGCTCCTCCATCTTCAATACTGTTAGCTTTATAAATTCCTGAATGTGATTGCATCTCAAAACGCAACACAGATGTTTCCTTCCTCCATTCTGCCCCCCCCCCCTTCTCCCAACCACTGCCCACCACACAGTTTGCTGCAGAGTGCCTATGGGATGAACGAGGCGGGGAGGCTGGTTCGCCTGCTCGCGATTTTGCCGATGCCCGCGCACGCGTTCCTGGGCTCGCAGGCGGCAGCCGACATCGTCTCGTCGCGCATGGAGGCCTTGATCCCGCAGGCCAGCTTGGCGGACCTAGCCAACTTGGGCACGGCGCTGGCCAAGTGGCACGCGGCGAACCGCAGGGTGCGGACACTCGGCGCCGACAGGTGCGCAGCTCCCGGGAGGGAGTGAAGGGGGTCCGGGGTCAGGGATCGCTGGCATTTTAGCTGAGTTCGCAGCATGAGCGACGGGCATCCTCGTTGTGTGATGACTGGATTGTGGTATTTCTCCTGTTGGGGAAAGTGTTCACAGTGGATATCTGTTAAGACTAATGGTGCTTGAGGGGGGTTGTGTAGGCCATGGCCAGCACCATATTAGCCGCCTTTCCCCAGTGTCAATGTTCCTACACTGCTGTCTCAACGAGGCTTAGTTGAATTTCGATTTAAAGCTGTCTCCCCGACAGACCTGGTCTTCACCTGAGGACGGCTGCTTGCTTTGTGGCCGAAATGTCGTGAGAATTATTTTATGATGTTTTATTTCATTATTTTATTATTTCCATTCTATGTGATTTTACCGAAAGAACCAAAAAGATGAGGCTTAGTTGATTAAGGGAAGGCCCGGGACACGTTCAGGTAACATTTGCCACAAAACTAATCGTACAAAGATTGAATATCCCACACTCAATTGGTTTTTAGGACAGGCCACTGTTCTAAAGCATTTTGTATAGGGACATAAGCTGAAAGTACATAAGCACCTAATTTAATTCGTTTTTACAACCATTTCCAAGATGTCATGGACATGAATCAAATTAATGATTTTCATGACCACTTGATCCCCGTGCATACATTATCGCCTTAGTCTGGAATCATTTGGCTATAGATCAGGGACATTACTGTAACCTCCACCACCCGGGCATGAATCTGGCCTGCAGAGGCCATAGCTGAGCGATGCAATGGACCCTGGCTTGTCCTTGCGAATATACTTGATGTGGACCACCCAACCGCCCCACACCCTCTTTCCCCCCTCGCCCACCCATCCCCAGCAGCCGCCTGTCACGGCTGTTGCCGCAGCTGCGCAACATGGCGCTGTCTCGACTCGAGCAGATGGAGTCTCTGGACGCGTTCTTGGAGGAGCACCACCTCGTAAAGGGCACGTGGTTCACGGAGGCCGTGCTGGAGGAGGCCATGCTGGCGCTGCGCCGCCTGGCCCCGCAGGTGCACCCGGGGAACCTGCTGCGCTGTTGCGAGCTGCTCATCAGCACCTACTACCTGCAGCCGGAGGTGCTGGACAGCATCGCCGCCGTCGCCATGCACAACATCAAGCAGGTGGGTCGCGGCGTCGGTGGCGTGTTAATCCTCGCGATCATTTACACGGCTCTCAAGTGTGGTAGGAGTTGCAACTGCACCTGGGCAAAGAGGGGAGGGGAACCCACCATACCCTTACACAGACTGAATAAATAAGCAGCCAACATGTTTCTATCCTATATCTGCTGCTCCACATTAAAAAGTATAAGTCGTTTTTGACACATCCCATCAGCCACATGGCCTTCTGGGAGTGTATAATTTCAGCAGAATTGGTTCAACGCAAGCAAACTCTGGACCGGTTTTGACACTCGGCATCTCATTAGTAGAGTTGGGCCCGCCCGTACCAATGTTGGTGAATTATCGCATGTTTATAGGCAAACATCCTCACTTATTAAATGAATAATTAAATGAATAATGCAAACTAGAAAAATTATATACAGAATTGAGGTTAAACGGGATACTCAGGTATAGTGAGTTGATGGTGTCAGCCTGGTCACCAGTGACGCCCATCGAGACCCTTATACTTATACAGAGACCCACGCACTCGGGGGTGCACTTTCCCACACATTCTGCCTAGCTCTAGAAATGTTGTCGCATTACAGTTAAACTGATATTTTTTTTAAATCAGAGCTGGCATGTAGCCAGATTAAGTGAAAATGCAAATGTAATTTGATGGATGTTTGTGTACTTCATTGCAACGTGGCTGAGACCATCAACTCGTTGCACTTGGGCAGTTGATCACAGATCAGCTGAAGCCTGGATTCAAACCCAGCATCTCAGCACCCATTAGCTACCCAGCCACATCGTTACTCCGCTTTTCTTTGCCTCTTCCTTTCCCCATGTTTCTATTATGTTCGCCTGCTGTTCTCCACTGCCCGACTTACCACACAGTAACTTTTGTTTTAATTTGTGCTGCCTTAAGCTCTTTATTTTTCCATTCACAGATTCACTATAAGACCTGCTACACAGTGATTCTCCTCTTTGCGCTGATGAACTACGAGCCTCCCAACGGCGAAGAGTTCTTCAACGTCTGCATCGAGCACATCACTCCACATCTGGGTCAGTGCCTGCACGAGCGGCAACAGCATCCTCTTTGTGTTCGTAAAATAGCATTTCCTTTTTTAGATAGGTAGAAGGATTCATCCATTAATGTTGATTAATGTTATTTTGATTAACGTTGCTTCCACTGAATGGTACGTGTAAAAGTCTAAGTTTTTTATCCATGTTTTGTAATGGGTTGGCATTACCCCTGCAGCTACTAGAGGCGCTGACATTGACGACATTGTTTAAATAGATAAATACAAAATGTTCCTTGAATCGAATTGTGATACCGAATATTGAAAATTATTTGAATCGCCGGAATGGTGAATTGTTCCAGCCTTAAGGATTTACTTGAACCCAGCCCAGCCCAGGAATAAAAGAGGATTTATTGCTGCATACTATAAAAAACAATTTTTACTGAAGATTATTCATTTGAACTCAATACTTAAACGCACAGACATAAAATTTTGTCTGTGTGTAAAAGTTTGGGAATCTCACAATTCTATACAGAATTCACCATTCCTTGCCTCCAAAGTGCTGCTTCTTAGGCGTAGACAGATACTCTCTGCCACTGCTCCCAGCCCAGGTGACTTGACACACGTGACTTGCTGCTGCTGCTGCTTGTCAAACACGTGGCGATCTGTGTGCGTGTGCGAACAGATCAGCGCAGCACGTTCCACCTGCTGCTGCTGGGATACGTCCTGTCGCTGCTCAACATCTACCCTGAGTCGCTCACGCGCACCATCTTCTCCCTGCCCTTCCTCACGCGCCTCGACCGCCACATGGAGTGTGAGGAGTTGTGCTCGTTTCTTTTTGGGATTTAGTTTTTACGCCAAACAACGATTTTTCGATGGTGCTCAAGCTCAACGGAAGACGCAGTCTAGATAAAAACACTTTAAAGATGTTATCTTGTCGGGACTCTGCGTGCTATGATACATTGACTGAATTTCGATTTAAAGCTTTCGTGACTGCAGGGATTCATCTTCTTGGTTCTTTCGGTAAAGTCACGTGACTTTTCCGAAAGAACCAAGAAGATACATCGACTGATCAAGCTTAGTATACATTCTTTATGGTTTACGCAGATTATTTACAGATCATATCCCGATGATATGCTAAGGTATATTTTATACTAATGGGATAGACATAGGTAATTATCAAATCACATGTGAGACTGAAGCCACGGTGATATTATAACAACCTAATGGTGCATGTTTGACAGTCATGAATAGGGCTGGGGCAGGATGCGTCGCTAGAAGGGATGGTGGCCGGTGGTCAAGACTAACAATGGAGTGGCAGCCGAAAGGGAACACACTCCAGAGGAAATGTTTCCCTCTTTGACGGCCCTGTAGGTGCGAGATGTATTGTTGCATCACACGACCATGAGAGATGGTGATGGCTTGGGGAGGTTTACATTCAGCACTGAATTGATAATATCTGATGAGATAATGATTTTCTAAGTCTTATGTTTAATGGAGCGTCAAACTGGCATCGGGCAATCTGTGATGCACAGGCTAGGCTTGTTTCAACAAGAGTTTCTTCTTGGGCTCTGCCTCGCCGTTCCTTTACCCGTCGCTTATGGTCTCATGTCTGCATTCACCCCCACCCCCCAAAAACCCCGACAAACCACGGCCCCCGTCCCGGCACGGCCAGTGGTGCCAGAGAATCTGCAGCTCACCCTCCAGGACCGACTCATGGAGCTGAATCGCAACGTGTGCCTCGAGGCGCCGGAGTTCCGGGTGCCCTGGTTCCATGAGCGCCACTGCCAGCAGTCGCTTACGAAAGGTATCGCCAAGAACCCCCCACTTTAAAATCGTTTGTTCTCCGACACTCACATTGTCTCCCTCACCCCCAGTGCCTTACATTTCTACCACATCACCATCACCAGGGTTTAATTTCAGCCGGGTCTGTCTGGGTTAATGGCCTGCAAAATATGTCAGCAACCTTCACACTACATCCAGTATAACTCACTGTGGCTGTGTCTACTAGGTACATGTCTTCTTCAGTCTACCAGGGACCTGGAAAATATTCAGTGAAAATTTAAGCCCTGACCACCACTGTCTGCTTATTGAGTAGTCTGTTAACATTTGAGGGTGGTACAAAATGTTCTGAGCCTAACACACATACAAAGTACATACACTAATAAGAACCACATATGTTTTCATCATCGTCTCCCTCTTATGAAATGGCAGTGATAAAAGTGGTTCATAGTAGCGGTCACGACCCTGCCTTCAACCCTAACGCTGTCCTTATCCCTAACCCTGCCTTGACCCCTAACCCTGCCCGAACTCCCTAACCCTGAACTTATCCTGTTCCTGTGTTCCCCTCCCCCACAGAGCGCAGCTCCACGTACCCAGTGAAACGTCAGATCTACAGCATCCTGTGTGAGGTGCTGGGTGGCATCAGCTTTGCCAAGCTCTCTGCCATTACGCCGTACTACCACGTCGTCGGTGCGTGCAGCCTCCTCGTCGTGAGCGTCGCAATGGCGAGCTCCCGGCCACGTTCGTTCGAGTCATTCCGTGGAATAGCAGAGTCTAGATTTTAAAGAAAATGCAACCCAAAAGGCAATAGGATTACCTCATTATAATGAACCACTTGCAGACCTGGTAGAAAGTTCCCGATAACAGGGTGTTCACTGGAACAGGTTTAATGACATTTTGAACTGGGCCTTTGAAGAAGCACATGAGATCATTAATACATTTCCACATATGTGTACATTTGTATGTGTACAGGTCTGCCCGTCATTCAAAAGGTAACCAGTACATACACACAGGTACATGCATACTGCATCTGATATCAATTATTTATCCAGTAAAGCCTTGACAAGCATCAAGACAATTATTACACTGGAATATTGGGCCAATTCCATTCGTTAGTGTTTTTCCTCATGCCGGAGAAACAGAAGGTTATGGAGAAATCCCATCGCGCATATGAGGGGGTGACACTCAGCACTGCCATCTTCTGGCCACACTTCGCAACCTCACTCTTACAGCGAGCGTTGGTGGTCACTCACCAGGCTCATACCTGCTTAGCTTCTGGGATACAGTGAGATCGGGTGCATTCAGAGTGATTTGTTTGTAGGTGGTCTGCAGGAAGAATTAGTAGCACAGACCACAGAATTGACACAAACCCATGTTAACTCTGACACTAACTTGTGTCACAGACTTTGAGTGCATCTTAGACAAGCAAGGGCGGCCGGTGCCGTACGTGGAACGCGGCTTCATGCTGGGGCCCGAGGCCACACTGGGTCCATGGGCGTCTGGAGATGCTGGGGTCACGGGGCGGAGGGAACTGCCCCCTGGAGCACAGAGGTGAGTGCCAACTGGGAGGTGGGGATGTTGTGGACTAAAGGCAGCAACATTCACCACACGTTGTGGTGAATATAGCGGCCTCTAGTGGCTAGAGGGGTTACGTGAACCCATTATATCATCAGCGATGATCCGCTGCTAGATGAAGGCCTCCCTAATCTGTCACCATCTATAATGGTCCTGTGTTGTAACAATCCAACTTAGCACCTCCACACAAGCTAATTTCATCGCTCCACCTTCTCGGTGGATGTCTCTCAGGTGTGTTTCCTTCTTTGGCTACCACTCCATCGTTTGTGTCGACCAACGGCCATCATTCCTCCTTGCAACATTTCCCACCCAAGCCAGTTTTCTTAACCAATGTCTGCTAAATTGCGGACGTTCTCTAATCCATGCGCTGCTGTATCGCAATGCAATTCCAGGCTTACGTCTCTCCATGGTTATTTTCAGTGTTTGATGCATTTTTCTTGTCACCATGTCTCTGATCCGTACGTTATCTGACCGTGGTGGCAGGATCGCCGTGCAGTTTCTGGACGGCCGTGCCTTCTGTAAGGGCGAGCGCCGGCTCAAGGGCCCTGTCGTCGCAAAAATGCGGCACTTGGAGATCCTTGGTTACCGTGTCGTGCAGGTGACCACATTTCCCGCATTGACATTTCTTAAATTGTTGCACTGGATTCCTTTTCAATTTAGTCCCGATTTGATCAATTTCTCAAATATAAATAAATCCCATCTGTCTTCTCACAAGATCCCTCACTTCGAGCTCAACTCCATGGAGCTGTCGAGCCGGGCCGCCTGGGTCCGCTACATCAAAGAAAAGCTCTTCGCTCCGTACGAAATAGGACAAGAAGGATGGCGAGGACGAGCAGGAGAGTGACGAGACGGAGGAGGGACGGTGACAAGGAGATGGACTGGCAGGATTGTGTCAACACTGCTCTCCACACCGGCGATTTGGTTTTGTGTCTACCCTCCCATTCCACCCCTACCCAGTTGTGCCTAACGAGCCAATGCCATAATCAGCCCAACCTGCTGGCCTTTATTTAGAAGATTTAAAATGCCCGAGGGCTGTAATATACGTAGGTATGTATTTATTGCTATGCGTGTCTAGTGTAGAGAAGCTGTGTATATGCTAGTCCGTTGGTACGTGTGCACACGGGTATATGCTGTATTTACAGTTTCACATATCATGTGAATACATAAATCCACACAATGAACACGGTGAGTAATTGCACACCAAAGGTCCGATTCCCGTGCTGTTCAATGCTTATTTTCATCCAGTGTTTTGCAAAAACTTTCTTTCTGCCATCAGTAATGGGCTCTTTTGTCAAAATGACAATCCAGCCCTGTGCGCACGCCTACAAATTCAGCCTTCTGTACCAGTGCCAGATTAAGCTAGTGCGGGGCCTGTAGCATATGTTATAAAGGGGCCCTAAATAAAAAAAAAACACATTTAAACACGATTTTTTTACTTGCATAGTAAAGTAATTGTATGTTTTCATTTGCTATACAGCCAGATAATGACAAATTGATTACCTTAAAAACCCAGTCGCTCAAAAAGTTGAAGGCTGTATAGTACTGTAGTAATTGAGCAAGTGCAGAATAACTGAACCGGAATTGATAGCTTGAAAGCATTTAGCGTGGGGCTAAATGCTTTGAAAGTGCGGAGCCCGTAGCATATGCTACTTTTGCTACTAGGATAATCCGGCACTATTTTGTACTCGATACTTGTAATACATTTGTTCTCACATAATATGCTGCTTGGTGGCGGGTAGAGTACTGAGCTGTAGCCATACAGCATTTGGAGTTGTATAGTGCCTACATGTGTTTGCAGCTCAAGATGCCTTCATTTCCCAGGGCTCCACTACTCTGTTGTAGACGATGACAATGCCCACTGGAGGCTCATCTTGCCTCTGGTATTTGTACGACATTAGAAGGCCCAAAACCCGACAAATACAGTTTAGAATGAGAAAGCATCTAAATGCCACTTCTTCTCAAAACACGATAGAAACAGTGGAGTTTAATTTATAAAGGTGCAGGCAGTCGATCTGCAGTCCTTATCTATCAACTGTTGGATGATGGCCTCTCAAAGCCTTTCAGTTTTGAGGGTTGTTTGACCATGGGTTTAGTCATTGGAAGAGGTGCAAAAAGGAAGCTCTTGTGCCTGGACTTGCACAGGGGAAGGAAGTCAACAAGCACGGATTGTGGGAAGGCCATCCATGACTTGCAGACATCTCGTGATGATGCCCATCTCACACACAAGACAGGTGTTGGATATTCGGTGGTACCACTGGTATTAGCCAGGATAACCTCTTACCATGATTATTCTCTATTAATACTGTATATACACGTTTATACACGCGCACGGATAATTTTTAGATGTCCGTACGAGACCTCGGGTTTATGTATAGCCTGGTTTGTAGATATTTCATCATGACATGCCATATGTATATAGTGCTTGTCAACATACCCGTAGAATTATGCGTTCTAAACATTACAACATATTTTTGTATTCTGGACAATAAACTGTATATAAGTGAAACTGGCTTCTTGGTCAACATTGATTCACAAATTACAACCCTTTCTCAAGCCACTGCTGGTTGATGAAGGCCTCCCCCCCCCACACCATGTTGGCTCACGATAACTGAACATGCTTCGCATTCGTCTGTGAAGGGTGGAAAGTGATATCTGAACCGGACCCGGGCTTTTTCTGCAACAATTCACACTGACCAGCATGGTCAAGTAGTTTACATGTATGGTCAAACTACCCCCATGTTAATGCATATGGGGCGGTCTTCATCCAGCAGCGGACAAAGGGATGTAAATGATTTGGTTCTCATGGTCTTCCAGTCAAAGCATTGTAAGTTAAGCGCTGTTATTATTAAGTAAGTTGATGGGGCATATCTCGGAGTTGTTTTCAACAGGTCCCTGAACATCAAGAGGGAGAGAGGTTAGATGTGAGATTCCGGTGGAAGCGGGCAAAATACTCGAGGAAATTACAGTTGAGAATTAAGACAAGACTAGAAACAACCATTGGAAGAGAAAGCTGTTCAACAATCATGCCAAAGGTGAGATCTAGGGACTTGTGTTTTACCAAACGTCAATTATGTCAATGACACGTGACAAAATCTATCGACTTTCACTGCAGCTGTTGCCATCTGGTGGTGACCTTTGAGGTTCGTTCGGCAACTTTCCTCGTGAAGCAGCTGGGAAAGCTTTCAAGTTTAAGTTTATTAGGTATAGCCCTGTGAGCCATTCGGCTCTTGAATCGGGTGCAACCGCAAACAAACAAAAACATGAACAAGAAAACATCTTAAAGTGAATATGTGACTAAGTGCAAACAGAAAATCTAAGAAAAGAGCGAAATATTGCAGAAAAAGCACCGCACACCAACGCTGTGTGCAAAAATCCCAGTGGGATGCAAGTC
>CM025612.2:8319323-8337972 GCA_014621495.2 Entosphenus tridentatus | reverse complement strand
ACAGCACCCCGAGACCACAGAGGCCGACATCCCTGGCCGCAGACCCCAGACGGGACCCAACTCCGCTCTGAAGCCACGGATCTCGAATTCGTCCGTCCACGTGGACCCCGTCGCCTGCTGACACCCGGGAGGGTTCAGCTCCTCCCCGTGCCGTCGTCTCTGTACGCAGCTCCTCCTCGTGCCGGTGAACTCCGTCTCCTCGTGGGGGGGTCCCCGACACACCGAGACCCCCTTACGGACCCCGTATAGATCTACCCCCGGAGAGCCATGCCTGCGTCCCCACCCTTCGCCATGGTCGCCTGCACCAACTTCTTCCTCCTCCTCATCCTCATCGCCCTGCACCCGTGCCTCGCCTCACTCGGCGTCCTCAACATCGACGAGCTCAACGAGATGAAGTATGGCATCGAAATCCTGGCGGACCCCGTCGTCAAGGGGCAGGTAAGGCGGTGGAGCGTCCCCCTCGGGCCTGCGAGGCCTTTACCGTGCTCGGATAGATGCGGCGGCCGGGTTGGGAGCGAGGGGAGGCGGCAAAGGGAGGCTGGGTGGTGGGGGGGTGGCCGGGCTCACATCACGGAGAGCCTCGGGACGACGTTTCAATTGACTTAAGTTTGTGTATGTCAGGCGTGGCCGGTGTCGATTTGCGGGTGTGTTTGTGTTGATGTCGCGAATGTATTGTTGAGAGTTGAAGGGCGTTAAGGAGTTAGGGTTGTTGTTGTTGGTCGGTGAACATGTGCGGACTGCATTTGCGAGCCTCTTTTCACAACAGCACAGTGCTGTGGATTGCAAATGCTCGTTTTTGTTGGGCTGTTGTTGCTTTTTTTAAACTGTTGTATAATGTACACGCCGTGGTATGTAAAGTCTTACGCCTTTATCGTGCCATATGTTAACGTGTTACGATGCAGCATACAGCAATACACGGCTGAGCGAAGGTCCGCTTACAGGACAGTACTCTGATGAAAGTCATTGGGCGTGAAGCTACTTAAAGACTCTCTTTACAACGATACTCTACAAACTAAAATTGCTTAATTTCCGTACTGTCACATTGGGCGTTTGGTTAAGAACATGACATTGATGAAGAATCCCAAGAATACCAAGCTAGACTACAGTCGTGGATATCCAAATGCATTTCCCACTTGTGGTTAGATAGAAAGGACTGCTCTGGATAATGGATGTCACTTTAAAAAGATATTTGATATCCCTTCATCACATAACCTCATACCGTATCTACTTATTATTTAAACTGTTTACGCTGTGGCTAGCGTTAAGAGACTGCCATTCATATCGAAAACGTCACGTGAAACCACACCGTCTGTTATATATTTTTTATCTTGACGTGGCACAGTGTTCTTGGACGTGTTGATGTAATAACCTGCACGATGAGCTACCGTGTGAGCCATTCCGCCTGTGCGTGTCTATTGATTACTCAGCTGTTCACACGTGCAGCTGCTTATTCGGGTATTGTGTTTTCAAACAGACAGGTGGAGGCTTTACTTCAACATTTACACTTCCCCCCATCCCGCCTCCGCCACATGTTAAATGACTGAATTTGGATAATGCCCCGTACAGTGGGTGAGTGGTTAGGGCGCTGTGCTCATGAATCTGCCAACGCGAGTTTGGTTCCTGGCCAAGGCTAACATCAGTGGCAAGTGATATCAGAACCAGCACTGCCTTCAACTTAACCAATCCCCGCACTGACCAGCATAGGTGAAGTATTTATTTAACATCACAATTACCAACATGGTGTAGGAGGCCTCAGTTATTTGTTGGATTGGGAGTGACTGTAATGTATTACATTTAAAATATTGTATGGCGTATGCTGCATAATGTTTGCCCCAAATGGTCAGTGGTGTACAAGTCCGCTTAATTGTTCACCAAGTCAACAGCGCTGTTGATATCCATGCCTTCTTGATGTTGCTGCCCCTACCTAATTTTACTGCAAGAATGTGGGTTGTATTTTATAAGTTTAATCCTAACAATATATAGGGAAATTGCTCTTACAGCACGTCTCATTTATTTTAAACACCAGATCTCAAACTGCACTCTGTTTTCTCATAATCCGTTTTCATGCTTACCAGTATCCGCTTAAAAGTAATTAGGATAATTGTAAGCGCCACACATTTCGTGATTATTAATGCAGAGCAACGGATCTTGTTTGTTTTGCATTCTATTTGGGTTTATTACAGTTCTGAGAATAACAAAAAATAGTGGTTTGACTGCAGTGCCACTATCTCATACCAATGTTAATGGTAAAGTGCTCCCCCTTCTTTTATGTAAAGGCTAAAAATGCCACTTGAATATTTTTTCTTGAAGTCCTTTGACAAATCTGTTCTGCAGGTTATTATTTGCAACATGAGAGTTCTACTCTGTAAGATGTCCAAATGTATGATTTGACCTATGACACAATGGCGATAGCACAATTGGAAAATAAACATTAAACAAATCGAATGTCATTTACTTTACATGTGTGCACATACTATCAACAACATGTGTCAAACAAAGAATCCTAGAAGCCGAGAAGCACAATGTCACTTTTTTTTATAGCACACAAGGCCACCATTATCCAGGGTACACTCCTTTGCACTTCGATCTCTTGACGCTTAAAAGTTTTCTGTACTTACAGTCGATGCCCGCGGAGACGCTGCTCGTCTCCTCCAAGTACGGACAGCAGTACGAGTGTCAGCTGCCGCCGCAGGCCATATTCCGCTCCACCGGCGAGAGCTCTGGTGGGGAGCATGGCTCGCTCTACCAGGGTCTCGCCATCCCCGAGCTGCTCAAGCCCATGGCCAACGTGCCGTGCCTCCTTAAGGTGCTATGCGTGTGCATGTGTGCATCCTTATACAATGTGTACAGTGGGAGTACAAGTGGTGCACCTACCTCCGCACCTCCGATTAGCACGGTTAGCTACATATGGTGCGAAAGAAGTTCAACATACAGTGAGGGAAAAAAGTATTTGATCCCCTGCTTATTTTGTACGTTTGCCCACTGACAAAGAAATGATCAGTCTATAATTTTAATGGTAGGTTTATTTGAACAGTGAGAGACAGAATAACAACAACAAAAATCTAGAAAAACGCATGTCAAAAATGTTATAAATTGATTAGCATTTTAATGAGGGAAATAAGTACAGTCATTACGAGGAGTCTGTCCCGTCACCTCCTGCCAGTTTGCCTTCTACAGTGCATGTGGCCTCAAAGTGCACCTAGCCTGGCATAAGTGATGTGACCGCCACTTTGTGGCAAATTGCATTTGGTGTTGTGTATAGCCGAGGGAGAAAAGAGTAGTGTGGTTGGTTAGCAAGCACACCGCACCGCAAACCTGCCGACCTCCGTTTTATTACCAGCTGTGGCTAATGTCAGTGATACCAGATCCAATCATGTTCCTCTGCTAAGCCAACTATCTGGCAAGGTTAATAAAAGACCAAGGTAGCTCTGTAAGGTGCTGGGCATACTACACCCATATATGCCGTGCAGACCTTAAGAGGTGCTCACTCACAGAACGGGAGTCCTTTTTCTGTTATCTTTGTGTTCTGAGGTGTTGGCTGTTGTTAGTGTCCAGAAGTGTGTGCTTTGTGAGGAATATACTGGAGCGGTTTGTGTATTGCAATATATTTCGTTGCTGCCCGGATGCGATTCCTGACCACACACACAGTGCAAATTTTGATTTCCTCTTGATTAACTTAACCTCAGAATATGAGTACTGTACATTGAACTCATTTTACTGTTGTCTAGTATTTGCTCAACACTGTGGAGACAGACACTCGGGCATAGTGATGGCACCATCATCTCGTTGTCTGTCATGCCAGTCCTAATAGGCATTCCATAGCAGTTTCCAGTTGTCATGGGAGTTGAGTGCTAAATAAGGGGATCTCTTTGTGTTTGCATATGGTGTGCAACTGTACATCTCATCACGTTGGTGTGAAACCTAACGTTTGTGTGTGTGTTTTCTCTTTATTTCCAACACTATAGACGAGGGATTGGTGGACGTATGAATTTTGTTATGGGAAGGACATCAAACAGTACCACATGGAAGGTAGAATGCTTGTGCCATGAATGAGGATTTTTTATATAACCAGCATCATCATTGTCAATCATTATTATCATTACAGTCACCGATATGGTGGTATATGGTTTTTTTAACCCTCGAGTGCTCAATTTAAATACAATAATGAGATCTTGTTAAATGTGAATTATGCTTCCTGTTGTCGTGATTTGGTTTCCAGTAAGGTTTTGCCAACGATATTTGATACAACTATTTAAGAGGTGAAGTTTAATTTTGCATCCCATTAAAGGTGTGTGTGTGCCCTTCTTCCTAGGGTCAGAGATAAAGGGTGACATTATGCACCTCGGCTTCTACGATTCGGAATTTGACTGGAGCAATGAGACTGCAAAGGTAAAGGTACCTTAACTCGCTTCACTTAACACATTCTTATGTACACACACTAAGATATATATGTTAATATTATTTGGGTCTTCTGGTAAAGTCACGTAGATAGGTTCAAATTAATAAAAATAAACTAAACAAAACACTACGATGTTTCCTCCTGATGACGATCGCTTGTGTTGTGATCTAAACGTCGTAGTTTGTTGTTTATTTCATTTTTATTAATTTGAACCTATCTACGTGACTTTACCGAAAGACACAAAGAATATGAATTCCTGCTGTCACGAAAGTCAGGATATTTTTGTTTAGTGCGTTTTACATATTAATAATTGTAGATGCCAGTGTTCCGTTATCCCCTGGTATGCGTGGATTTTCTCCGATTGACTAAACTAACTTTTTATTTTACCAGGTTAGGTCCACTGAGCTATGTAGCTCCTTTTTAAAAGCGACCTGGTCTCTAATAATAGCCCAATGAAGTGGCTTATCTTGTGGAAATGTATAGCAGCCAAATACTCTAAATGCAAATGAGTTCTCTGTTCCCTCCCACATACCACACACTGATTGATGACGTTGCCAAACATCCAATGGAGAACACTGCTGAACTAGTCTTCTTACTCACCGAGGCGTTCCATGGTTAAATGATTGGCATTGTTAAATAATTGACAATATTATTACATTTAATGCAAGAGGATATACATGTGTGTAAAGTAAAAAAATAATTACACGGTTTAACAGTAAGCTGTCACACCTATACAAATTATAAAATGAGCATTATAATGTACTTAATGAAGTACATTAGGTGACAATCTATACATTTATTCAAAATGTAGGCTTCTTAGTTTATGACAGTTTGTTACCATCTCTTGTTGTATTCTGTGTGTGTGTGTCATGTGTGTCGTGTGTGCTTGTGGGCATGCAGGCTGGCAAGCGCCACCGCCTGAAGCGCTATCACAGCCAGCTGTACCGTAACGGTACGCAGTGTGACCTCAACGGCCGCCACCGTGAGGCTGAAGTCCGGGTAAGGAGATCCACAACCCCCTCCTATGTTACCGACTTCTCCAATGATCTATCTGTGTTTACTGTTAGATTAACAATAGGCATGTGACGATTCATTCTCCCCCCGCCCTGTAATTTGTATGCATTGCTGTGATTTGGTGTCGCAATTCAGGACGAGAGAATATATTTATTTTACTAATTTGTACAAAGGTTCTGGGAGGCTCAACCAGGAGACGTGGTTAGTTCATCGGCCCAGCCTACTTTTTATTAGCCACGTCCACTCAACAGCTAGCCCTGCCCACACTGTGGTCTCAACCAATTTATCGCATATAGCTGAAACCCAGATTCGTATCCAGATTCTCAGTCGTGTCGGCTGAGTCCTCTGAATGCTGAGACACCCGGTCACCTCTCCCTGGCTTCGCTTATATAAATATTGCTCTCCCACCGACCTCTCCGCCATCAGTTTGTGTGCGAGGAGGGCGGCTCGGGCGACTACCTGTTGCGGGTGGACGAGCCGCAGTCGTGCATGTACGTGCTGACGGTGCACACAGTACGGCTGTGTGCCCACCCGGACATGCGCATCCCCACGAGATCCAACCCCCAGCTCATCCGCTGCCAGCCCAGCCTCACCCCCAAGGAGTATGAAGAATATTTTCGCACGCGCGTCTGTGAGTTTTCGTGCTCACTTAATCACTCGCTCGCTTATTAACTCAGTCACTGATTTGCTCACTCACTTGCTCGCAACACTCGCACGATCGCTTACTCCATCACTCACAAGATCACTCACCTTTTCATTCACTCGCTCCAGTACATATTGTCGTGAGCACGTGGTGATAATTTAACTTAAGAAAAAGTGTAAACTATTTGAGAAAATGAGTAGGAAGTCTAAATTTAAAAAGTGTTATTTTAGTCTCAGCACCAGGAGCAGGAAAACAGGAGGTATCGTAGTCTGCATGGTATAATGTACAGTGATCACATATGTAGGTGATTTGTCCTCATATTAAGCTTAGCCCAGCAGTGGCAATTACACTTGAAATTAACCGCGTACAAACAGCAATGCCACTTCACCGTTCAAAATAAAGATTTGTAACTTTGAGCGATTGAGCACTAAACCTCTGCGTTATGAAATATGCAGTAATTCTGGGAATCACCTATGTTGTTTCCAACTGAGTTTGAGCTCATTTTGCATTATATTGTGTGTGTGTCTTCTCTTGCATTTGCGTTCTGGCCGGTGCCTTGGTGAGCAGCGGCCACACAGAAGAAAGTGGACCGCATGGCGCAAGAGCTTCGCTCGCTTGACCACTTGTTGGGGCAGGAAGAGGAAAATGCCCACGAGGAGGAGGAGAAGGATGCCTCTACTTTCTCCGACTCCAGGGGGAGCCCCCAGCAGGAGGTGGAGGAGGGGGCGGCGGTACCTGGTGGAGAGGCGGATGCCGGAGGAGCAGGTGAGACACCCCGTCCCTTTCCCATTGGTGTCTTTCTTGTGCCTTCACTATGTAATTTACACACAGACTGTATAATCAGGGCCTATGGCCAAATTTGGAATTTGCGCGATCTCGTCAGCTCTCGGAAGTTTGATATAATTGAGCCTGGATAGTTCTTCGATGGTCAACCACCATGTTATGATGGGTCTATGTTGTGGGCAGCAGAGGACTGCCCACCAATGTGTTTCTATGCTCCCACATCTGTGATACCATTTTTCACGAACCCACACTGATTCGTGTGGAGAAACGTGGTTAAATAACTCCCACAACACGCATGGCATTGGAAGGCTATCATCCAAAAGTGAATTTACGATATGCCTTGAGATGTACATGATGTTTCCAGGAGAAATCCACTGTGAATCAGACTCATGGCAAAGTAAAAAGCATTTACAGCATTCACGAAATTATGAGCTGATATTTTCCTGAATACTTACCAGGGTGGATGCTTCTGTCACGTTTGTAAAATAGGTCCTGGGAAATAATCATAAGAATTCATGCAACTGATTTGACCAAACGTTCATGTAAAACTAGGTTAAAATTACAAAATTTGCTAAACATTGCCAAATTATAACCCATGTTAATGAGGTTTAGCAGTTGTATTTTATAATGTAAAACTTACATTATCTCGTGTAAAAAGGACTTCTTATTTAAGACTGGTGGTTTAAACTTTTATGAATGAGGTATTCCAAGTACAGACTCGCACTGCTTGCATTTTTCCTGCAGTAAGCATTATTAAAGCTGCATTTGTTAAATATTACACGATAAGTACACAAGGCCGAGGTTAAAAAAAACCCAAAATCAACACTGTTCAAGTCATCGTGACCTTTTACCAACACTGTCCTCGAATGTTTAGTTTGTTTTGCCTCCTCAGTGCATTGTAAGCGTAGCACAGCGATGATCATGAAAGTTGATATTTCATACCGATACGTATCTTTGTGTCGTATAGCTCTGATGAGATTACAAATTATAGACCGTGTTATTTGATGTTATGTCCAGCGCGATGCTGTACATACTGGGTGCTTTTTTATGCAATGGAGTGAAATGTCAGACAGCATGCAGACCAATACGCGGTACAACGAGAAAACACATCAGAAAGCCATAGCACGTTTTATGTTTTTCGTTTTACGTTTGAGCATTCCAATGGTGCCACGATGATGTGTGATATTACTCCTCTTCGCTGTTGCTTCCTGCAGACGGGGACCAACATGAGGCCGTAGAAGAAGAGCAGACAAAGGGAGAGACCAATGCCCTCAAGGATGGATCTTCTCCGCATCAGGAGGTGGATTGTGGCATCAGCTTTTGGCAGCTTATACTAATAACACGTTTTACCATTTGTCAATTCACGGCTGGATGAGGGCCTCCCCACGCTGCGTTAGTCATGGAGGTTGTTTAACCGTACTTCACCCGACTGGTCGGTACGGTTTCGTGAATGGGATAAGTCTAGGACCAGTTCTGATATCACTTGCCACTGATGTTGGACGTGGCTTGGAATTGAACTCTGTTTATAATGCAGTGCACTAACCACCGCACCACTACTCCCCCTGTGTATGAGTCTCTTAAAGGGTTTATTCTTTCCCATAATGCAGGGATGTTTTGTTCCATGTACGTGTTTACAAGATGTGGCTCAGAAACTGCTGAGGCAGTAGATTCAACTATCTTTAAAAAGAGTAAATATCTACTTTCATCATCAACTCCATGCCAATATCGCCCTAAATAAAGTCAGCATCAGTGCACATTACAACAGAATGGGAATGGTACGGGGGACATGGAGCAACAGGAATTAAAAAAAGAAACCTGTCACGACCTCAGCGGCTAACACAGACTGAGCAAAGTAAATTGCAGCCAGGTGTGCTAACATTTCACATGTGGATGTTAACGACCACCTCCCTTAGTGAAGTACTTTGTTGAATCCTTGACTAATGCTCAGGGTTACGGCACGGCCTGCCAACGTAACACAGTGTGTGTGAGAAAAAAATGCATGAATGGTGATTCAGTGCAGTCTTTTCCTACCCTGTTTCCCAATCTACCTGACTCTCCGTCCCCTTTCTATGTTTCCCCATATTCCCACTGTTCCCCTGTCTCATTGTGCTCCTGGCTTTGCTTCTCCATTTGCCCCCCACTCACCAGGTGGAGATAGTGACCCTGCGGTCTGTGCAGGATGCCCTCAAGAGGACGTTTGGAGAAGATGTCCTGGAACAGCCAGGTGTGGTAACAGGAGACATAACCAAAACAACCAGACATCTCGTGTAGCTGCATACCTAGGCTTTGCCTCCCTGACTGTCTATCACGAGTTTGAAGCTTTGTTAACTGCAAAATAGACACTGGCGCTCTTCACCAACCTGCAGTGACCATCACGGTGAAGGACAGTATGGTCGTGGAGAAGCCCCCAAAGGGGCTGTACAAGTAGTAATACCACTCGAGATTGTTTGAAAGAAAATTAGATGGCTTATATCGCTTTTGGATATCAGATTTTATCTCGTAGACACTGATCTAGGCTGTGTCCTGGGCTGTCCGACACAAGGTTAAAAATCACAGTGGATGTCACAGCATGAATGTGCGGTGACTGAATCGGAGACACTAAGAGTTGGAGGCACTCTGTTTATTAACACGCACCAACGGGTTAACACTTCCAAATAATCCGTCTATAGTGGACTACGGTTCCCAGTCAGCACAGTTGGTAGACTGCCTTTGACTGGCGACGCCGAGATGGTGAAGACGAAGACGACGGTGAAGACTCCAGCAGCAGCACGACGGGATCCCGCTCCAAACGACAGCCCCGAGTCCCCTCTCGGGGCCACTCCTATACTGTCAGCGTGGCCTGGCTCCGCCCCCGGCCACGCTCTGGCCACGCCCCCTTTCTAGAACCTTCCCGCGGGTTCCTGGTGTGCCCCTTCTGTGACCTTTCCCCTAGATCCCCCTCTGGTCTATCACGTGGCCTGCTGCTGTCAGGGCTGCTGTAAGCTGCACATCCCCTTCCCAGCCAGCAGCCAGCGCCAAGCTGCTACATAGCTAATTCTATGTCACTACATCTGTATAAGCTCGTGTGAGAGTGACATGACTGGAGTATCACAATGACGCACTTAACAGTAACTTTAAAGTCTTTGTTTTCATTAACAAAGCTTAACAAATGTCGGAACAGCCCAGACACAGCCGACATACATATCTGCGAAATAACAAGCTACTTGCATTTTTGGCTTTTATCTTTAAATCGACCGCTTGCAAAATTATCGAACAGATACAACGGTGAAAGTTGAACATTGGAGTGGCATGAGAAGGGTCGTGGCACGGGATTCAGGTCGTGGTTAACGGCAGAGTCCGTGCAGCAGTAGTAACGGGTGGGTGGTGTAGAGGCTGGAGATGCGTGGTTTAAACACCCGTTTTATCTTGCGCGAGCACGCACACGCACGCCGGGAGAGGGAGACAGACTCCCAGAGCAGTAGTAGCTGTTCAACATCCTACTGCCTCTCTTATTAGACACTTCCTACATAGAATGTTATCACATCCCAGCGAAGAGATAGACAGCAGATCCTGAGCACACACACACGCCGTGCGACATTGACATGCGACGTCATCGCTTGTCACCGATTGTGCGGTTTGTTTTAAAGTGTTGATGGCGGAATGGACTTGGTGTTGTCTTGGTTTTGATCGCTTATATTTGCACGGCGTTTTCCTCCCGACAGGCGATGCTGACCAACAAATGCAGTTTAAAATCATCAGGAATCAAGGGGATCTGATGAAGTTCTTGGAGGAAATGCAAGAGAAGAAAAAGAAGGTTGTTCACGCTGTCAGTCGGATTGTCATTCTCACTGTAATCTGTCGTTTTTTAAGTCTAGATATCATGGCTGGAATGTTCCCCGTGATGATAAAAAAGCACTTTGCCAAAGCTTGCAATCCAAACCATGGCACTGACATTTTGTAGAGTTGAGTAATTGTCTTGTTAAATTGTTGCATTTAGCAATTTTTTTTCTGCCACATGTTTAGAAAGCAGCAAAAGGAGACCGAGAGAGCAAACCCGCTGCCCCCAGCAGCAGCAGCAGCAGCGACGACAAGATGGATGTTAGCAGAGAAGGATTTAGAGAAAACTCGGCCCGTGACACAGGCAGCGACAGTGTGGCTGAGAACGACATTCCAAGCACACCGAGCCGAGACGGCAAGACGGAGGCCAAGGGCTCGGAGGAGGAGAGAGGCGAGGAGGAGGAGGAGGTGGAGGAAGAAGAGGAGGATGACGATGATGTTGAGGTGCTACGGGAGTTTGTGCAGGAGCTGCGGGGCATGAACCTTCACTCCTCTGATATCCAGAATGTCAAGCAGCAACTGCAGCAGAACATAGAGGGGGAGTTTGACTCCATCTTGGAGGAGGTGAAGATGCATGATAGAGCTTATCCATCCCTCACTGTGTGAGCTACGACATGACATTTAGTTTGTGCTTTTCATATGTGTAACTCGGAGTTTGTGTGCGTGTGCTGTGGTTAGCGCGCTGCTCTACGAACCTGGAAACCCGAGTTCAATTCCCACTCATGGCTAACACTAGTGACGAATATCTGAAATGGTCCTGGGTCTCCCCTTGGTCCATTCAGCCTCAAATGAGTACCTTGTGTAGTGTGTAAGCATCGCCACTGGGGAGACAAAGATGGTCAGGCATTGTGCTGGCCACACACCCCCTTGTGAACCGTACCGTCTTCATTGGTGCTTGCTAACAGCACTTGCCCCAACAGTTTATTTAGGCTATACAGAGAATGTTTGTCTTCATCTTGTCGCTCACAGTGTGTGTGTTTCATGGGTTGTCATGACATGTTTACGTCATATACCTACCATGTGTGCTCGTGTGTTTTGTTAATGGATGTTGAACTTCTTTCGCACTGTGCATAGCAAACCAGGCTAATCCGGGGTGCTTGTAATTTTCAGAATACCCTTACTCATTTTATATCCCTTATCATTTCAAGAACATCACGTGATTAATCCGGACGTATTGATTGGTTAACAAAAATCCTCATCTGCATGACCTTATTGTTTAGCGGCACGTGACCCCATGCAATGACATAGCGTTCGCATGCCAGCAGAGATAACATCCACCCAAGAGAGGTCGTGCCCACCTGGTGTGACCTCCATATAATAATAATAATGAAGCAATATTCTGATTGTGGGATGCAATTTCTCCATGGGCAAAATAATATCTCTTACACTTTCCGCAACTGATTAGCACGATTGTCTACGTATGGTGTGAAAGAAGTGCAGTATACATGTACATACATCATCTGTTGATTCTGCCTACCGGCAGGCGGAAGCAGAGCTCGAGGCGGAGGGCCTGAAGGGTGAGTTTGACAAGGAGGAAGCCACCAAGAGCTTGGCGGGCACGCTTAACCGACTAATGGAGAAGTTGGACGGCACAGGGGACTCCGGGCCCGGCCAGGACGGCGCACGGGAAAGGCGGCATTCCGGCGGGACGCAGCACGTGGGCGCCGCTGCCGACACCGTGTCGGCCACCCCCGCCAGCACCGCCGCTAATCCGGCAAAGAAGGACGGTGGTGAGCGGGCCGCGCTCTTTACCGCCGTCTTCGGCTCTGGCGCCAGCAGTCGCGACTGCTAGGCGCATAACGGTCCGTTGATTAAAATGGGTTCTTTAAAGCGTGCGTGCGTGCGTGCGTGCGTCGGTTGTATGTGTAGGAGTTGTTTTTACGTCAATACTTGAGGCAAGTGTTTCCTTGAGCTTGATGGTAGCGAACGAGGCGGGAACGAACACATGGAACTCTGCGTGTCCCGCGTTGTGCTGCGCGGCTAGACGAGGAGGACCTGATGGACGTGGGACGCGTGCGTGTGCGCGTGCGCCGGCTGAGATCTGCGGGCTCGGCGCAAGGCGGGGAGTCGGCCACCAGAGCGGGCGGCCACTCGGGGGACCAGGTCCGCAAGATCGAGAACGTCGTCAAGGAGCAGCTGGAGAAGGCCGGGATGCGTGCTGAGGGTGGGGCATTTTTAAGCTACACTTCAAACTATTTTATTTTACCCCGGGTAAGGCTTTACTGAGTTATATAGCTCTTTTTCAGAAGTAACCTGGCCACAAATGATTGTCCAACGAGAAGTGGCTTATCGTGTGCAAATGTATAGCAGCCAAAGGACTCTTTAAGCGCACGTTTTCTAAATGTGGAGGGAAAAACCGGAGGACTCGGAGAAAAATCTACACGATCGCAGGGAGAGAGAGACGCGAACTCCAAATATACAGACGTCAGGGTTGGGATCGAACCCACGATTTCCTCTATACCAGGCGAGGCAGTTGACATCTCACCACAAGGAGACACGGGGGCATTGAGGGTGGGAATACAGGGACCGCGATACGGTGACACAGGGCCATGTGGGGCATGCTCATACAGAGACATGGGGCCACATAAGCAAGAGGCCTCTGGGGACATGGGGGAGTGGGAATGCAGGGACGTGGAGATATAGGAACACAAGGCCATCAGAAATGGTTATACGTGGATATGAATACGCAGGGCATATTGGGATGTGATAATGGGCATATTCGAAATTGACAGCTCGGAGGTTTATTGGCGTTACCTCGGCGGTGTCAGCCTGGCGATCTAAATTGCTTGAAGTCTTTTACGAAACACTTTTTACACGTATGGTCCACAACATCATTGTCCCAAGTATATGTTTTAACTCTAAATTGATGTGTGTTTGCCTATATTTTACCAACTTGACATTATTTGGATTTACACCACTTGCTGTGCCAGAAGAGCTGTACGAGAGAAAAATGTCGTCATCTTGCATTGCGTGACGAGTCGTCAAGTTGTGAAGGTGGTAATCGTTACATTACTCCCTGCCGGCTTGTCTGGTTGTTCAGCACATTGATGTGCGTGCTCATCTCGAAGAACGCGCAGTACAACCCAAAAAGACATCGGAGGCACTTTTAAATCTAGATTGAAAACTAATTTATTTTAGATATTTTATATAGATATTTTAGATCTGTGTTTCATTTGTTCCCACACCTCCGATGAGCACTGTCGGCTACGTACGGTGCGAAAGAAGTTCAACATACATACGAGGCCTATTGAGCACCACTGAGCACCACTGCAAAACCATACGACAGGAGAATCGTTACGTCGTCTACTTGGCAAGAGATGGCCGTTGGTGTGTCCTGGGGTGTTGTGCTACAGGACAGCGTTAGTGTCACTGTCAGCTCGGTGCGCTACAAACCTGGCGACCCGTTTTCGCTTTCCACTCGTGGCCAACACCAGTGATGATTATCTAAGCTGTTCCTGAGCTTCGCCTAGTTTGACTCGGCCTCAAATGAATACCTGGTGCAGTGTGTAAATATTGCCACTAGCACGACAAGGGTGGCCAGGCACAATGCTGGCCACCTCCCTCTGTGTCATGCCGATCTTCAATGGTGCTCGCTAACAGCACTTGCCCCAACAGTCTATTGAGGCTACACGGGGAAATCTTTGTCTTTGTGTTCTGCAGGGAAGATCGACGTGAAGGTGGTGTCTTCGGGAGCGCTGGGCGGGGATGACGATGACGATGGCGCGTGGCTATCTGACGAGGACACGCGCTCTTTCAGAGACATGCTGCTTGGATTCCTGGTCAGAGCTCAACCCTCCAAACCCCTTCCTCGCCTGTCCCCCCCGACTGCTGTGTTACGTTTCATGAGGAATACATGAGTAGGTCTTGAAGATTGGTTCTATTGAACTGTTTCAAAGCATTTGATTTAAAATTCAAGGCGAGTACAAAAAGTACTGTCTCATGGTGGACATGACTGTCACCCAGTTTAAAAAAAAAGAGATTTTCTATTGGTGGAGGGTGGGAGCAGTCAAACACTGGTTCACGCACTGCACGACGAAACCAGCCACCTGAGCTTGATTCCCTGCTATGGTTAACATCAGTGGTATCTATACCAGTCCTGAGTATCCATTTTCCTGTTTCGACATCAACACTGGGGAGACGAAGGCAACTGGTTGTGGGGCTGGCCACACCACTCCTTCGCGCACCAAAATGGCCTTGCCATTCGCCAACAGCACTTTTCCCAACAGTCTGTGATGACTACACAGGGGATTTATTAGTTGAGTGCTCGTGTGCATTATACGTGCCCACGTTTGCATGTGTAACTTGTGCGCATGTGTGCGCGCATCCTTGTGTGTGTGCGTGCGTGCGTGCGCGCGCGCGCACCCATATATTCTTGCGTGCAATGATGATTATGACGACGTGTGTGTGTGTGTGTGTCCCGGCGCGTGTGTGTGCGCGCGCGTCAGACGGGCGACAGCGATGAGATGTACCGAGAGCAGCAACGGCAGCAGCAGCTAGAAGACAACTACCGCTTCGTGCTGGGGGGCGATAGCGCGTCCGGGGAGGACGGCGGCGGCACACAGGGGCAGCCCGTGCTGGCAGACGGAGACGACGCATAGCCGGTGCCACAGGCGGCACGCGCCACCCGTGGGAGTCGTCCGTCCATTTGTCTGTTAGTCCGCCAGCCTGGCAGCCTTCCTGCCCACTTGCCACCCTACGCCCACCAGCCTCCTGCAAACCCACCAACCTTGCCACCAACCCTGAACTGTGAAGGACGAGATGCAGCGAATCCGTGATTTTCTTTTTTCGCCGACGCTTCTCGGTGAAGCAAAATGTGAAGTGGGGGGTGCTGGCTGGGTTAGCTGATGGAATACGTTTGTGTGTGCGTGTCCAGGAAACATGTCTAATTGGGGGACACAGTGGTTGGGGGGGGTGGGGGGTTACTTTGTTTTTGAGCTGTGATGAATCACTCAGGATTTGTAAAAGTGGCTGGCAGGATTTCTTCATCACTGGGAGGAGCAGAGCAATTACTGTGGACTTTGAGAGCCAACTTTTATTTAAAACGATCGAGTTACGCGTCAAAGAAATGTGAACTCAGAAGATCAATCTGGACTGAGTTTCTTCCCGAGAAAGCTACGGCAAAAACGAAGCCCAAATCTTCATCCCCTTCACCCGCGCACGGCCCCCCCTCGAAGCACTTCCGCCGGAGACGACTAGAAAATTGGCGCATTTCGACGACACGAGCTGCAATGCAGCGCTGCCTAACGCCCATCGATAACCATCAAAAGTTCTTCATGAGAAATTAGCTGCAACGGTGACAAAGGCTACGATCAATGTAAATACCAGACTCACTCATTGCTTCCAGTGTCTTGACATTGGGGGTGGCCACCGACGGAGCAGGCACTGGGGATGGAAGAGCAGTGTTTCCCATTCTGCACCTTCATGTTGGCCCAAGTGCCCACCACCATTCCCAGTGACGGGCACAAGCACCCCCCACCCCCTCCCACACCCCTGCTCCCCCCCCCTCCCCCCCAAATTGTGGGAGCACTTGGAGCACTTGTGACTTTTTATAAATCTGTGCACGTCGCGGTTGGGCAGAGCGGTGCTTTGGTTGTGTGCGCACATTTTGGGGGATTGGGGGGGTGGGATGGCACTGGGAGGATGTGGGAATTGGGCGGATGCTGCTGGTAAGTTGCCCTCTCTGATTGATCCGAGAGAGACGTTCAACCAGCCACTGGCACGACGTCTTCGCCTCACCGTTTGCACTTCAGCCATGGCCAATTGTGTGTCCCGTTTGCAAAGTAATATTTATTTTAGCCCATACCGCCGTTCTCAAATAAATGTTCACTTTACGAGGTTTTCCTAGCGGTCATTAAAGTGGTTTTTATTTTATTTCTCAAGCCAAGTAAAAGTGTCTTCCCATTCAATCCGTCATTGAGGTGTGCTCTTTGGGCAGCTTTGACAAGTGGTGGAAATTGCACATTTCCATGGCTTCATAAAACAACCACTGTTGACTTCTCACAGAGCTGTACTTATTTTGAGGACTCCAGAAGAGGATGATCTACCGAGCTGACCCTCGATCGAGATTTTAATCTCGCTCCCTTGCAATTGAGAGGTCGTGTTGTCACCACAGTACCATCCTGCCGGATAAAGGATTTTGCCGCGCATAAATTTACATCCAGTAATCGCACATCAACGTAATTGATAATACAATTACCCAGAAAAGCCTCACAAGAGTCCACATTGGGATGTTTGGTAAATTCCAAAAAATTAACCCGTAAAAACAAAGTTTTTCACTATAAATCCTTTATATGCGTGGCGGCTAGAGTCCTCTCGTCCTCTGGCTTGAGATGGCTGCCACCTATGGGTCAGATGAATGCCTGCCACCATTAAGCAATTGGTAATTAAATATAATTTATTTTTTCCTAAAAAGTGTACAATTTTGGAAAAAAAATCGCGAAAATACATTGTCACGCACAACGAGTCTGTGTGCAAAATGTCAGCTCGATTGGATCACGGGAAGTGGGTTAAAAAACGACCGAAAGATTTGCACGGTCGTAAGCGCGCAAGCAAGCAAGTGAACTTAATATAAAGGATTTAAAAATGCTCGTTTTACTTAATGAGAGGAAACCAGAGAATGCGAAGGAAACCCACGCATACAATGTGGTGACGCTAAAAGCTCAAGTTTCCATCTGCCCGTGTACCTCTGGTTACGTCGCAGCCCAAGTCTCCAACGTCTGGAGACCTAAAGTCCGAACCAGGCTCAAGCCGGCGAAGCTTTTGGGAAGTGACTAACATTTGACGCATTCAGATCGATTTGGTCGAAGGCAATGAAGACTGCTTTTAAGTTGAGGATATTTTAAGGACACGTTTCAAACTTAATTGTGGCGATGTGGTCACTCGTGACGTTGCCACTATGATGGGCACATGCACAAGACACCTCGCTGTCAGGTCTACGGTTCCCATGCAAGTCGGCGCTATACGGAAGCCTGACACTGCACCTACCCTTTGCATCATTTCTGCATTTAGCGATGATACTCGGAGGATCGCCTGCAGCGTCGCCATTTTAACATTTACCCACTCGGCATCGGTTTCCGATAGGTTAGGGTTATGTCCCAGAATATGTATCCAGAAATATGTTGGTGAGCGTGGCTTTCGGCTGTGTTGAAATGTTCTTGAATGTGTGTGTGTGTTAGTGGTAATGTAGCGGTTAGCGCGCTGCGCTACGAACCCGGCGGCCTGAGTTCGATTCCCACTCACGGCCAAGACCAGTGACGATTATCTGAACCGGTCCCGGGCCTCCCCTAGGTCGACTCAGCCTCAAATGAGTACCTGATGCACGGTGTAAACAACGCCACTGGGGAGACAAAGGCGGCCGGGTGTGGCGCTGGCCACCCACCCCATCGTGTGCCGTACCAGCCTTCAAAGGTGCTCGCTAACAGTACTTGCCCCAAAAGTGTGTTAAGTCTATACGGAGGATCTTTGTCTTTGTGTGTGAGTGTGTGTGAGTGGGTCATCTCCAGAGTTGGGTGTGAGAGTGAGTGTGCACATGCTCATGAGTGAATGTGAGTATGGTTCCATACGCGAGTGTGTTTGGGCGCGAGGGTGAGTGCTTGGGTGGATGTCAGTGGTTGGGTCTGTCAAATAGTTGGGTGTGTGCGTGGTTTTGGTTTCCTAGTGAATGGGGGTTGTCATTGAGTGAGCAAGCGGTTTCGTGTGCGAGTGGTTGGATGCGTGAGTGAGTGGTGGAGTGTGTGCGAGTGGTTGGATGCGTGAGTGAGTGGTGGAGTGTGTGAGTGAGTGTTTCGATGCGTGAGTGAGTGGTGGAGTGTGTGAGTGAGTGGGTGGATGCGTGAGTGAGTGGTGGAGTGTGTGAGTGAGTGGTTGGATGCGTGATTGAGTGGTGGAGTGTGTGAGTGAGTGGTGGAGTGTGTGACTGAGTGGTTGGATGCGTGATTGAGTGGTGGAGTGTGTGAGCGAGTGGTTGGATGCGTGAGTGAGTGGTGGAGTGTGTG
>CM025612.2:8306036-8319223 GCA_014621495.2 Entosphenus tridentatus | reverse complement strand
GAGTGAGTGGTGGAGTGTGTGAGTGAGTGGTTGGATGCGTGAGTGAGTGGTGGAGTGTGTGAGTGAGTGTTTGGATGCGTGAGTGAGTGGTGGAGTGTGTGAGTGAGTGTTTGGATGCGTGAGTGAGTGGTGGAGTGTGTGAGTGAGTGTTTCGTTGCGTGAGTGGTGGAGTGTGTGAGTGAGTGGTTGGATGCGTGAATGAGTGAGTGTGTGAGTGAGTGTCGTGGGGTGTTTCTGTGCGTGTGGTCTGCGGTAACACGACCCAGGGCAGCACGTGGTGTGTGCGCCACTCGGAATAGCCTCGCGTCATCAGAATCGGGGTGAAGTCTTAAGATCGCCAAGCTCACTCTTTTCGGGTGCTGTTAGCGAGCACCTATTACGCCCAGTACCACGCTCGGCCGCCTTTGTCTTCCCAGTACTGATTTCTTACAACATACTGTACTATATACTCATTTAAGGCTGAGTCGACCTCAGATAGTTCCTGGTTTAGAGTGAGATATTAATGATATCTGCGGTGGTAAATTAAACCCAGCTCGTATGCTGACTGCTCCTGTAAAATAGCCCATGGGCCAGAGCAAAACTTGGTATCGCTTAAGGTTTAAAAACATTACTTGTGCCGATGTTATTTCTTTATACAGCGAATACCAATTAATTACTTGATATCCCACTCATGCCAAAGGGTCCCTTAATGCGTTGTTATCGGCCACATCAATAAATTCAGAACCGCGGAAAGCGACGCCTCGTTAGGTGGTGTGCCGGGCAAAGTGAGAATATCCGCTCCGGGCCCGTGGACTAAACACAGAAGCGTCGTGGTCAGTGAATCGCGTGGCTCGGACAAGGGGGGGGGGGTCTCCTCCACTCGACCCCCCCCCAACTCCGGACGCGTTCCGCATCAGCGCAGCATCGTGAACTTTACGCGCGTCTCCTGCGTCGCCACGAGTAACGCGCGCGCGAGGTTCGCTGTGGGGTGGGGGGGGGGCTGCTTAGCCCAGACTCTGCGTGTCCAGCATTCACAACAGATAAAGATCCCCCGTGTAGCCTTGACACACTGTTGGGGCAAGTGCTGTTAGCGAGCACCTATCAAGGCCGGCACGGCACACGAGGGGGTGGGTGACCTGTTTTACACCGCACGAGGTACGTACTCATTTGAGGCTGAGTCGACCTAGGGGTGGCCCAGGACCGGTTCAGATAATCGTCACTGGTGTTGGCCGCGAGCGGGAATCGAACCCGGGTCGCCAGGTTCGTAGCACAGCCAGCTAACCGCCACACTATCGCTCCCCACATTGCACACACACACACGTACATACGAGTACGACTGGTGCACGCGTACGCGACATCGGTACACACGCACACGTACACACGCACACACGGGTGAGGGTCTAATCAAATATAGGTGAGTTTCTATTCAGACAGGTTAAAGTCTACTTCTTGACTTAAAGCTTTCGTGACTGCAGGGATTCATGTTCTTTGGGTCTATCGGTAAAGTCACGGAGATAGGTTCAAAGAAAATAACAAAAAATTCCAAGCATTCGTCATCAGGATGATGAGGTTGACGAACGTTTGTGTTGCGATCGAAACGTCGTAGTTTTTTGTTATTTTTCGTTATTTTCTTTGAACCTATCTCCGTGACTTTACCGAAAGACCCAAAGAACAGGTTAAAGTCTGTTCGGGCAGGTGAGTTTTTCTTCAGATAGGTCAGGGTATGTTCAGACAGGTGAAAGGTGAGCGAGTCAGTTTCGTAATAGGTTGAGTTTCTATTTACACATGTGCGTCCGTACATGCGACAGCATATCCACACAGATGAAAGCGTTCATTTAGGCGTCTATTCAGACATGTGCGACTCGTGAGAGTATTAACACGAGTCTGTTCATGAAGTGTGAGTGTTTATTCGGACAGATGAGAGGGCGTCCATACAAACTGGGGGATTCCTCATGCCCGCAGCAAGGACACCAGGCTCTCCCATACGACGAATCACTCGTTTGTCGAATCATTCGAATTACACGCGAATGCTGCGCCAATGTCACACGTGGACTCAGTTGCCAACACGAGACAGACACTCACCGGATAAACAATGCAAAGGACGCGGTAACAAAGGGGTTCGAAAATAAACGTTTCTCAGTGGAATCGGGACGATTCGTCGAATCCTCTGGTGGAGGATGATGGGGGGGGGGGGTCGGGGGGGGGGTGATGGGGGTATCGGTGGAGAAGAGTGATGGGGTTATCGGGGGGGTGATGGGGATATCGGGAGGTTGGGGGTGATGGTAAGATATGACCAGGTTGTAAAGGCAAAGACTCAATGTATGGGTATCCTAAAACTATTACTCGGAACCGGTCGCGAGCTTCGCCTGCTTCCTATCGGGTTTTAGCGTCACACTCAATGGGAGCCGAATTACTCGGTTCACCGATGCCGAGGATCGTGCAATGTGCAAGTATTTAGCGCGACACGCGAGAGCCAAGAGGAGCCTGACTCTGACTCTACCCAAATGAGCGAAACCAAATCAAACCTCCGCGGCGTGGATTTTGGGGACCTCATATTTTTTATATTTTTAAATTGCGTTCGGATTATTTTTGTTCGACGCTCATTTGCGCAAATAGCCTCGACTCTCCGCTTTAGCCAAATGTCAACATTCTTCACCCCCTTCCGGAACATGACTTCATCATTATAACTGAGATCACTCGCACTAAAAGCGCTTCTGGAATAACCGCGCGTCCCGTCCTTTGCTCCGTCTCCACCACAGAGGTACCACAACAACAGCGAGGCGCGTCTATTTCGGGACGCGTGCGACATCCAGTATTTGAAACTCCTGACTTCACCGCTTTTGGCGAGGCCTCGGCAGCCTCACCAACCCCACTGAACAACTGCACCCTTCCCCTATACGCCACAGCTAACACAGCAGCCCGCGTCACCGTTCGTACAGAAATCAACCCACACGTGTCAAATCACCCATTGGGACATCTACAAATTCACCTACCCATAAAGTCACCCATCAACCGATCCACAATGTTACACGCAAGAATTTTACTCGTTAAGCCATCGTGTCGAGTCACTTCATCGAGTCACCCACCAAGTCATCCACTAAGTCACTCGCATGCCCAGAGAGCAACTTAGCCAGGACGAGACGTCCGAAAAGTCGCCCACAACGTCACGCACCAAGTCACCCACGTGCCCAGACAACAACCCAACCAGCTCGAGTCACCCACCATGTGACCCAGCGATCCAGATACCAACTCAACTCACCCACCGTCACTCAAGCCAACTCAACTCACCCACCAACTCAGTCACTCACCCATTCGCCCGCCACCCACCCACCCATCAGTCGGCCCACCCACACGCCCATCAACCGAGTTTCTCACTCACCCATCAAACCCCCACTGCAACAACTTCCCCATCAACTCACCCACAAACCACGACACTCACCCACCACCCACCTACCCACGCGTCCATCAGCTCACCCACGTGCGCACCGGCAAATCCGCCCACCAGACAGCTGTCGTCTCTCTCGCACAACTGTTGCTGTGCCCATCCCCTATTCCCCTGTTCCCCACCCCGCTCGACCCCCCTCGACCCCCTTCCTCCATCCGAGAATCTTCCACGCGTGGCTAATTATACACACTGGACACACACACAACGCGTATATATGTACACACACGGACGCGTCTCGGGCACAGAAGCAGAGCGCATGGAGAACAATTGGCATCTCCGGAAGCGATTACCTTGCAGGAGGCGTAGGTTGACACCGCGAGGCGTTAGAAGCGAGAGTCGTGCACACAGAGCATAGCGACGAGGTTTCTATATGTGCAGGATAGAGGCAAGCCCCGGGTGTGCTCTGTCTGGTTCGGGCTACGTTTAGGAATTAGGTATTTTTTTGTGGCCGAGAAGTGTGGCAGTTCGTTCATCATTCCATCAGTCTATCGGCGCATCATTCCATCAGTCTGTCCGCTCAGCTGTTCATCAGTGCGTCTCTTCCTACATTCGTGTAAAGGCACCTCGTCATCATAAAAGGCTTGGGGCGCATCTCACTGCTTGCCCTACCCACCCACCCACCCGATCCGTCCGTCATTCCGTCGTCCCCTGACCATCACCCTTGCGACGCCTGCACCCCCCCCTACTCCTCCTCCTCTTTCCACCACCATCCCCCCCCCCACCCTTCAACACCCCCACCCAGAGCGACCACCACTCCATTGCTAAATTTATCCTTCACCCAGAAATACTCGGGCCACAGTAGACGCCCTCCGCCCCTCCACACGCGCCGCAATTCCTCGGGCCTCTTTCTTTTGGCCGCGCGACCCCCAGGCATCGGACGCGCATCTTCCGCGAGCGAGAGACAGAGGCAGGGGAAGATCGCTGGCCGTCATGGATCCCCGCGTCGCTGCCCTGAAGAGCATGGAGGAGGAGCTGCGCGTGTACCAGACCACGCTGCTCCAGGACGGATTCCGAGACCTGCTGGACGAGGGCAAGATGATCGACTGCGAACTCAAGGTGGGCGACAAGAAGCTGCCCTGCCACCGGCAGGTGCTGGCCGCGTGCAGCCCCTACTTCCGAGAGATCCTTCTGTCGGAGGAGCCCGAGGAATCGGGGAAGAAGAAGGCGACGGCGACCGCCACCGCGAAGAAGGAAGTGGTTCTCGACGACGTCGACCCCACGGTCCTCGAGATGATCCTGCGCTACCTCTACACGTCGGAGATCGCCATCACGGATGACAACGTGCAGGACATCTTCGCGGTGGCCAACATGTTCCAGATCCCGTCCATCTTCACGGTGTGCGTGTCCTACCTCCAGCGGCGCCTCGGCCTCAGCAACTGCCTGGCCGTGTTCCGCCTGGGGCTCCTGCTGGACTGCCCCCGTCTCGCCGTGTCGGCTCGGGACTTCATCGCCGAGCGCTTCGGCGCGCTGTGCAAGGACGCGGACTTCCTGCAGCTGAGCGCCCAGGAGCTCATCCCCATCGTGGCGTGCGACGGTCTCAACGTGGAGAAGGAGGAGATGGTGTGGGAGGCCTTCGTGGGCTGGGTCAAGCACGACAAGGAGGAGCGCGTGAAGAGTCTCCCCGACCTCTTCGACTGCATACGATTCCGCCTCATGGCCAAGGACTTCGTGCGCGACCACGTGGAGAAGAGCGACCTCGTGAAGGCCAACCCCGATCTGCAGAAGAAGCTCAAGCTGGTGGGTCATGGGGGGGTGGGGTTATGAGTGACGGTGGGTGAAGGTGGATGGTGATGATGATGATGATGGGTGATTGTCGGTGATGTTAGATGGTGATGGAGGATGGTGGAGGTGGATATCAACCCCCTCACTCGCTAGCAGAGATGTTAACGATCGCTCACACCAACTCCTTCCTCATAAGTCTTATCTTGTTTTAAATCTATTTTAAATGTGTTTTTAATAAGAAAAAAATGTTCAGGGGTGATACCTGAACCCAGGAATTATTAAGATCCGAGCCAGCAATTTTAACTCATGCATTCCGCGTATTAAAGGAATCCTCTGTGAGCGTCATATCCCCTCGTTATACCCCCTCGGCTCCAGCGCCTCAATACTGTTGGAGCTAGTGAGGCGGGCAGGTCGATACTTTCTAAACTGTACGACGTTTGTAGTGATGTCCCCTCGTATGAATGGGATTTCTCCAGGAAGTTCATTGCCTCCATGGGCTGCGAGGTGGCAGGAGATAGCAATCTATCTTTGCGGAATCTTGAGAAGTATCGTATGCATGCATGTATGTTGAACTTCTTTCGCACCGTACGTAGCCAACCGTACTAATCGGTCGTATGTATACTGGGTTATTTGCAGGTACACCAGTTTCCTATCACATTAAGTCAATGGAATTGACCGAACATTCAATGTTGCAGGACCCTCATGAAAAGAATAGCCTTACTGCCCATTGAGGCTTTCCTGGATAACCAAAGGCATTGTTGTCACGATTTAATATACACATTATTTGTAATCTATTAATAATACCACTTGCCACGTGCTCGGAGTGGCTGGGTTTGGAACTCGGGCAGTCAGGTTCATAGCGCGGTGTGTCAACCGCTGCACCACCGCTCCCCTCATTGTTGTTACATCCCAAGTGTAAAAGTTTGTGTCGCGTTGATGGACAACGGGTGATACGGTGGAAACACCCTCTGCTTTAGCAACCACGCAGGTGGTGCCAATCCTTCTGTGGCTCAAGTGGTGGCATTCGGCGTAGTTAATCGATGTGAAAAGATGTATGCATGAGGCAGCTGCATATAAAACGGCGTGGTGGTCGTCCATCCAAGCAATACCCAGGCTCAAATCTGCGTTGTTTTCCGAGATCTCAGGAAATCGGCCTCATTCCAGGTGATTTGGACACGGGCCTAGGAGACGCCGTAGGTGGTGCCAATCCTTCTGTGGCTCACGGGGTAACACTGGGATCCAAGCGGGCTGTGTAGCTCAATTTGGCCAGGGTTTGGTGACTTTGCACGACTGTAAATCCAGCTCTTTCGAGGCCGAAAGTTGGTGGCTCAAGCCGCGCTATGTGAAACTCCCAGCCCCACTGGGCTGCTTGCGAGGTCGCCGCGCCGTGGCAGCACAGCAAGCGGGTTTGTGAAACCGTTCGTACAACGAGGTGGGGATTCTCCGATCACCCGTGGGGTCTACAGTCACATGGAGCCAAAACAGTCGGTTGCAAAATTTTTTTTTGTCAAACATCCCAATGCATGAATGATATCATACAAGCAAAGTTCAATTTGTCCGAGCAAAACTTTTATTTAAAACAATCGATCACGTATATAATACCTCGTCACGAGCACTGCCCTAACAGAAACATGATATACAATCTTCTTGGTTCTTTCGGTAAAGTCACGTAGAATGGAAATAATAAAATAATACAAATAAACCAATAAAATTATTCTCACGACGTTTCGGCCACAACGCAAGCATTATTTTATTATGTTTTATTTTTATTATTTCCATTCTACGTGACTTTACCGAAAGAACCAAGAAGATGAATCCCTGCAGTCACGAAAGTTTTTAATTATATACAATATTCGACGTTTCGGGCAATGACGCTACAACGATCAAATGCATATCATGTATTTCGTTTGAAACCCCATGCCACTCCACTCAAAAACAGGCAGAGAAAAACCTAATAATTCTCTCGATTTTTTTTTCCTTCCGAATAAGTAACTTTTTATAACGCGGGCAGTTAAGAGTCGGTATCGGGGCACGGGACACGAGGGAGGTGGCGAGGGAGGTAAATTTAGCAGCGTGCCGCTTCCCCACCGAAATAGCGACGACGCATTCCAGACGCAGCAGCGGCTGTCGATTGTGAGGGTCTGGGGGTGGCGGTGTGGGGGGGGGAGCAGGGGAGGGTTGTGAGTGTTGCAGGGGGCCAGTCGGCTGTTGGGGCGCGTACGTTGACACTTCTTTCGCACCGTACGTCAGCCGACCGCGCTAATCGGAGGTGCGGGGGAATGACAACAAATTAAACACAAAAATGCATTTTTTGATGTCGACGATTCAAAGGTGCCATAGCTCCAGTGGCTTCATAATATGGGAAGGAAGAGCGTTCCAGACGGCCGCAGGAGCGCGAGATGCAGCGAACATCTTTGTTCGATGACTCGCCAAATGCCGATGCAGTGGGGATGACCGCAGGGGGGAAAGTGTGAAGAAGGCTTCACTCTTGATTTGAAGGCTTCACTCTTGATTTGAAGGCTTCAGTCTATATCGCGACTTGAACGAATGCGGTTCGAGGGGGCAGGAGTGGAGCGAGAGGAAGTTTGTGGCGGGGTGAGGGATCACAACCGACGGTGCTGTTCACGATTCGTGGAATTGAAGACGGACGAGATGTAAAAATAACTTCCAGAATGATGATGCTCATCATGATTCGATACCAGTGATGATGATGACGATCATCGCGATGCTGCCACCGCTGGTGACATGAAAATGATGGAAGATGCACAAGGCGATCACGATGACGCGAATGAACGCCACGATTCCTTGATAATTGAATTGGTGATGATGACGACGACGACGATTTAATTTACTGCACCTGTACTGAAAATGATAACATTCAAATTGTGACGATGTCAGTGACGACAATGCTGCAACCATTGGCGACGATGATGTTGGGGAGATTATGATAGCAGTCAGTGCCGCATTATCCTAGTAGCAAAAGTAGCTACATATGTAGCAGAAGTAGCTACATATGTAGCAAAAGTAGCTACATATGTAGTAGCTACAGGCCCCACACCTTCAAGGGCCCCGCGCTAAATGCTTTCAAGCTATCAATTCCGGTTCAGCGATTCTGCACTTGCTCTATTACTATAGTACTATACTGCCTTAAACTTTTATGAACGACTGGGTCTTTAGGTTGGCGATTTGTCGTATTATCTGGCTGTATAACAAGTTAAACATTTATGTGTTTTAATATTTGTGGGATTTTTTTTATTTAGGGCCCCTTTACAACATAATGCTACAGGCCCCGCGCTATCTTGATCCGGCACTGATATCAGTGATGCGGATCACAACGACAACAACAGCAACAACGACGGGGGGCGCCCAATTCACAGCGAAAAACATCGTGAGGACGACGACGACGACATTGCGAACGACGACCGGGGCGAATACGCTGACGACGACGATGACGATGGTGGTCCATGCCCCCCCCCCCCGCCGCCCCCCGTGTCGCCAGGTGAAAGACGCCTTCGAGGGGAAGATGCCCGAGCCCCAGCCGGTCGTCAGCGCCGGAAAGTCCGGCACGGATGGGAAGGCGGGCGCCGCCACGGTCAACGGAGACGTGGAGGCGGTGGACGACGAGCAGGCCGCCCTGTTGCCCAGCATCCTGAACGACAACAAGCGGCTGGGCATGTACGCGCGCCACCTCATCCTCCTCGTCAACGACGAGGCGGCCGTGGCATACGACCCCACGGAGAACGAGTGCTACCTGGCGGCGCTGTCCGGCGAGCAGGTGCCGAAAAACCACGTGAGCCTGGTGACTCGCGAGAACCAGCTCTTCCTCGCCGGCGGCCTCTACTACGACGAGGAGAACAAGGACCAGCCCTACCAGTCCTACTTCGTGCAGGTGAGCCTGACACAATCACACACCGTGTGTGTTTGCGCGCGCGTGTGGTTTGCGAGTGTTCACCTTTGGGTGAGTGCGTGGTTGCATTCCGTTTGCGTGGCTCTGTGTGTGCACGACCCCGCACCGTCGGTGCATGCACCTTCCCCCCCCCCCATCGCCCCTTGCCCCCATTGCATGTACAGCATGTAGCCAAACCGTGCCCGTGTATTCCTACCCTACCCCCGACCTCCACCCCGCAGCTCGACAACCTGGAGGGAGACTGGATGGGAATGCCCCCCATGCCCTCCCCACGCGTCCTCTTCGGCCTGGGGGAGTCGGAGAACTCGATCTACGCGGTCGGGGGCAAGGAGCTCACGGGAGACGTGACCCTGGACTCCGTGCTCTGCTACGACAGAAAGTGCGACCCTGCGCCCGCGCACAGTAGAAATCCGCGGAAGTTGCGCCCTCACGCACGCGCACACACACGCACGCGCGCACGCGCACGTGTACTGTGTTGCGCGACGAGGTTAGCCACCAGTAGATCAGACGGATCATAATGGTCGTGTCACAGACGCTGAGTCCACATGACTGGGAATGCTGGGAATGTGGGTCCGAGCTAATGATCTGTGTGTATGTCGCGTGCTCTCCCAGGGGGTTATAATCAGAAGCAGAATATTTCAGAATCAGAATGTGTATTCATACTGGAGGAATCCGATGAGCTATGAAGTTCGTTTTCACAGATGTCTGCCTGTTTCAGAGACATTGCGTTGGTACCGCTGTTCGAATCAGAATTTCAGCCTCCTGTGATTGATATATTTTGGGTGTGTGACTGCACACACCAAAAATGTATATGACATTTGATTTTTCATTGAATCATGATAAATTCCAACTCTGATGATAATTCACGAGTTTGATTGCCATGAAACAAGCGCCACTATGAATAGGGCATTTGAGGATGTAAGAACCACCCAGTGAAAAAAAGAAGCAATTTAAGGAGACCTCAAGATTCAAGTATTTCTGTGATGTCATCTTCCAGAAGTTATTCTATAGCACACTAACTTCTCTGATAGTTCCCCAATGGAATCTTGTTAACGACAACCAACAGCACGATTAGCGTAAAATTATTCTCAGCCAAAAGTCCCATTATTACTGCATGGATTGTTTTGCACGAATTTTCTTTTAACACTTCTGGATTCAAACCCACGCTTTCAAAGTGGACAGCTCACTCAGTGCTCGGACGCGGTATTTATCTCCCTAAGTTCGCCCGGTCACCCACGGATCGTGCCTGCAAGATGCCACGAGTTTGCCCTCTGAGATGCCCGTGTCCCCATCTGCTCAGGTCCTTCAAGTGGGGCGAGTCGGACCCGCTCCCGTACAAGGTGTACGGACACACGGTGGTGTCCAACAAGGACCTGGTGTACGTGCTGGGCGGCAAGTCGGACGACAAGTGAGTGGTGACGCCCGGTGGTTTTCCCACGACCAAGAGCAATTGGTCCTGAAATGCCCCCAGATGTCGTCCGATCTCAGAATACATTTTACAAGAGAATGTTTTATTAATATGGCATCTGTGTGTATGCATGTTGAGCTGTACGTTGAGCTTCTTTCACGCCGTACATAGCCAACCGTGCGAATCGGAGGTGCAGGAAATGCGATCGCGGCTACACGCGATCGCGGCTTAAGACGCTGCGGCAAGGAACGGTGGGCGTGTTTAGTTTACGGAGAGACTCAGTCGGTTAGAGGCAGAGGGGAGTTAATGGGATCTCCCGAGACTGGACTGAAGCAGGGGCAGCAAGCTGACAAGTTGGAATCGCTGGGGGAAGGGAGGGAGTTCCAGATGACAGAGCTTCCAGAGGAGAACGAGTGACCTCCCGCTGAGCGAAAGGTTGAGTGTGGAGGCTGTGACAGAGACGCTTGCTTGGTTGCTGCAGTGGAGAGAGTATAGAGGCACGTAGGCTAGGGCTTGCAATGTGTCCAGGCAATGAGAGTACAGCAATAGATTTCTAAATCCATCTGTGTGGCGCTTTGAGTGTTATCCCATCATATTGCATGGATTTTCTCCAGGTGTTCCCGTTTCCTCCTGCACGTCAAACACGTGTTGCACGTATTCATAGAACTGGCCGAAGATCCCTGGTGGTGATGATGATGATGATGGCATTCGGTTGATGCTGGCGAGCAATTGAACGATTGCCATTGACACTTTGCCTTGCCGCCATACGGACCAAACTAATGATAATAGTAATAATTTAAAGAATAATGCAATTTTCTTTACCCTAGAAAGTGTCCCTAAGTCTCATTTTCAGAAAACATTTCCACGCCCGGCACACCACATCCAGTATACATATCGCTGTAACTCTGGATGAAAGTCACGTGCCTATCCCAGTCCACCAACGACCCGGAGAATATTCGTCCAGAAATGAATCCCTGGAATGTTCTCATCAGAATATGGCGCTGAGCAGTCTCTCCTCCCCGCCCTCGCCCCTGCCTCCTCCTCCTCCTTCCTCTCGGCTCGTGACACCTGCAGGAAATGCCTGAGCAAGGTCATGGTCTACAACCCCAAGAAGTTCGAGTGGAAGGAGCTGGCGCCCATGAGCGTGGCGCGCTCGCTGTGCGGGGCCGTGCTGCACAAGGGCAAGGTGTGGGTGGCGGCCGGCGTGGTGGAGGGAGGCCTCACCGCCTCCGTGGAGGTTTACAACATCGCTACCAACAAGTGAGCCGGGGTCCCGGGGGTGTGTGGGGGGCTGGATAGTCAGTGGGTTGATGTGTGGGTGGGTGTGTGGGTGGGTTGATAGGTGTGTTGTTGGGTAAGTGGGTGGATAAGTAGATAAGTGTGTAGATTGGTAGGTGGGTGGGTATATAGGTTGGAAAGTAGATGGATACATAGGTGGGTGGGTGATTGAGTGAGTGGGTTTGTAGGTGTGTAAGTGGAAGGTGGATTTTTAGTGTGTGTGTACGAGAGGCTGTGGCTGTGCATGAATAGGTGGGTGTGTGATGGGCGGATAGTGGGTGGATTGGTGGGTATGGGTATGTGCGTAATAGGTGAATAAGTATATGGGTGGGTGGATAGTGCACAGGTACATGGGAGAGATGTGCGAGGGGGTGAGAGGCGACGAGGACGTCCCATTTCATTCCTTGCACCAGCTTCCATGCCAACCTCACTGTGCCACTATCTCCACGTCCACCACCACCACCGTCCCTGACCCTCCCACCCTGGCTCCCCCCCCCCCCCCCCCCCCCCCCCCCCCCCCCCCCAGGTGGGAGACGCAGACGGAGTTCCCGCAGGAGCGATCCTCGCTGAGCCTCGTGAGCATGGGCGACGTTCTCTACGGCATCGGCGGCTTTGCCATGGTGCAGGCCGAGGGCGAGCAGCAGTTCGCGCCCAAGGAGATGACGGACGTGTGGAAGTGCGTGCCCGCACTCGCTCGCGACGACGCGATCACACTTGCACACGCCTGTGATGATGATTTTCCTCTCTCTTGTTGCTGCTGCTGCTGATGGTGGTGGTGGCGATGATCTTCATAATCTCGCTGCCTCTTGGAGATAACAATGATAATGATCTTGAAGTATCGTCGTAATGCGAGAGTGATAGTGTTTCTGGCTGTCGGCTGCTGCTGCTGCTGATGTTGATAATGAGTTTCTACTACGTTGTCACGACTTCTGTTGCTGCTGTGATAATTTTCCTCTCTTTTGCAAACGATGAAGTGTGTATGTTGAACTTCATCCGCACCGTACTTAGCCAACCGTGCTAATCGGAGGTGTGGGAAATGATTGTGAGGATTGTTCACTCTCTCTCTCTTTTGCTGCTACTTCTGCTGGCGATATTGATGATGATTATCCTTTCTCTTGCTGACGATGATGATGATGCTGCAGGTATGACGAGGAGAAGAAGGAGTGGGTCGGGCTCCTGCGCGAGATCCGATACGCGGCGGGAGCCTCGTGTCAGTCCGTCAAGCTCAACGTGCTCAAGATGGCCAAGCTGTGACAGCACACGCGCACACCGATACATACACGTAGACACACACACACACTGACACACTGACACATGCACGCGCACCGATACATACACGTAAACACACACACACACTGAAGAACACACACACGCGCACTGATACATACACGTAAACACACACTGACACATACACACGCACCGATACATACATGTAGACACACACACAC
>CM025612.2:8275213-8294065 GCA_014621495.2 Entosphenus tridentatus | reverse complement strand
AAGCTTAAAATCAAGATTTATTATCATGATTCAAGCATCACGATCCCCCGTATAGCCTTTACAGACTGTTGGGGCAAGTGCTGAAGGCAAACACGGCAAGGAGGGGGTGGGTGGCCAGCACCACGTCCGGCTGCCTTTGTCTCCCTTATAGGGATGTTTACACACTGCACCAGGTACTCAGTTGAGGCGGAGTTGACCTAGTGGAGGCCCAGAACCGGTTCAGATTATCATCACTCGTGTTGGCAGTGCCGGATTAAGCTAGTGCGGGGCTGTAGCAAATGTTAGAAAGGGGCCCTAAATAAAGAAAAACACGAAAATACTAACAAAAACAAATTTTGTACTTGCATAGTAATTAGATTTTTTCATTTGCTATACAGCCAGATAATACGACAAATCGATAACCTTAAACAACCAGTCGTTCGTAAAAGTTGAAGGCAGTATAGTACTATAGTAATAGAGCAAGTGCAGAATCACTGAACCGGAATTTCTAGCTTGAAAGCATTTAGCGCGGGGCCCGTAGCATATGTAGTAGCTACATGTTGTAGCTACTACATATAGCTACAACATATGTTGTAGCTATATGTTGTAGCTACTTGCTACAACATATGTTGTAGTAACATATGTTGTAGCTACTTGTGCTACGATGATAATCCGGCACTGGGTGTTGGTCGTGAGCGGGAATCGAACTCTGGACGCGGGGTTCATAGCGCAGTGCAATAATCGCTACACGACCGCTCCCCATATGAAGTATATATACACACACACAGACACGTGCAGCCACACACTCACTGCGGCGAGACATCGAAGCGGACTTCTCTGTCCTCCCATAGAGTCCCGCTCGCGGCGTTTCCATCCATGATCCAAGCTTCCCCCGAGTCGCTCGTCGCCTGCTCCGACTCGCGCAGCGGCCGAGATCCCCTTCTGCCCGGTTTGGAGATGGGTCCCTCCCTCGCCCTGTGCCATCATCATCATCGCGCGTGGGGGTGATGGCACTGATTGGTCGAGCTGGTGGTCGAGGTGGATATCGTCAAGGTCGCCCTGAGATTTGTAGATTTGGGCTGAGCCGGGTTAGGAGGCGCAGCTCTCCTGTAATCGCATTAGCGGTATCACGTCAGCCGTGAGAGGCGACTCGGGAACGAGGCGTGGGTCGGTTCCAGTGGCGTAGCTACGGAGTGTGCAGGCGGTGCAACTTCACAGGAGGGGCCCTGGTGCTGGGCAATGAAGAAGTCAGGTACGATGGATGTGGGGCTCTCTGCTCTATTCATTCCAACTTCAAGTTGTATTTATTCAAATTATCCACATTAAAGGAAGAAAGCCTCAAACCCGCACCAATAGCCCGTTTAAAACCTACTCGCTGTACTGCCTCATTTTTCAAACCGAGCACAATATTTTAGGCGTGCATGTATGTTGAACTTATTTTGCACCCTACATAGCCAACTGTGCCAATCGGAGGTGGGTGTATTATAAGAGACAATTTCCAGCCCACACGCACAAGCACCACAACAACCACACTTGCAGGGTGCACCTGGTGCAAAGTAAAACTTTATTGATGTTATTTTGGTTTGGGTAATTGGCAGATGAAATGCTATGAGTAGGAACGTACCTGGCGAAATGGTTTTAAATGAAAACGACGGTCTTTATTCCACCAAAACGCAACAAAAATCACAACAGTGCAAAAGAGGCTTCAAAAAGGTCAGTCCTCGTGTCACCGTCATGACTAAACTATCAACCGACACATGCTGTTGAACATCACTGGGTAAATATAAAATAACAGGGCCAAAGAGGTACCGAGATGATGGCATTGGTTATACAGTCATGCAATTATTTTTAAAAAGTGATTTAAAGTCATGTAATGGACATGCAATAATACTCAAGCCACTAAAAAAACACTGACTCTTCTTACCAATGTAAGGTTGCCATCACGACTGACCCGTGGGGTGGGTGATCAGCGCGGCTGTGTAGGTTGCAAAGCTCCACTGGGTGTAAACATTTCTGAATACAAAATACTTTATAGTTTTTATCCAATTTAAACAATTTGTTTGTGTGTATATAATGTATCACGCTTTTGCATACAAGTCCTATCACGGAAAACAAGTGACAATGACTGGGTTATTGCCAGTGTCACTTCCAAGGAGGATTAAGTTATTTATTTTCCCAGGATGCCACATATGCAAAGGCTGGGTCTAGTGGGCATAACTGATCCAGATTAACACTTCATCAATAAGAACACTTGGATCATATTATCACAAATATACAGGCATCTGTAGCACTGCACGTAGCACAGCACGCAGACACGTACAACTGATCATGGAAGATGTATTGGTTTATTTCTTGGCAAATGTATCAAATCTGCGAGTATAAAGACTTGCAATTGGAAAATGGAAATTTCAATACCTGGTATGAAGTCAACTCAGCTGTTTCCTCCAGTTTCAAGAAAACTAATACCATTGTTGGACATAAACAGTTGCTGCCATTTCAAAAGACTCACACTTCCTACAGAAATGTGGAATTTCCAACGCTGGCTCAGAGCTGTAAAGAGGAGATGAGCAAAGCCCCTTTTCCATTTAAAATAAAACGTAAAAAAAAAATCCACACTGGCATGTAAGGATGCTGCCCACAAATGTTCAATCAAGTCCACACCTCAAGATGCTGCTGCCAGTGTCTTTGCGTTGAACTTGTGTAGTAATGCTGGGTTGGTGGCCAGGCTTCAGCGATCAAGGGGGCTGAGTGAGCAATGAGAGTGAGTCGGTATCGCAGCATGGCCCCATGATCTCTCTGGTTATGACCAAAGGTCAGAGTCTCCTAACTTTGTGAGCAGCGAGACATTGCAGTGAGCGTCACCCAAGTGCCTCGAGATGAGTGGTAAGGGAGAGATTTGGCAGATTGTCGGATCTCCTATGATAGTTCCGTTTAGCAGGGCAGGGCACTGTTGCATGGGCCTGACCACACAGAGGTCCAGTTCAGCTCTTGAAGGAGAATCTGATGAAGTCAACCTCGATATCAACCTGGAAAATCACAAACATAGAGTGGGCATTTCTTGCAATTTAGTGGCTGTTATTTAAATATATTAATAGCTTGCTGAGATCACCAATTTCTCAAGAGCAAGCAGTGCAACAAAAATGTACATAATTTTAAGGGCTGTGAAATGTCCCTTAATGGCCGACTTTCTCCCACAATGTGACAGGGTCCTTCGTTCACTGACCATTCTGATAATTACACACAAGCCTTTTGATATCAACAAACTAGCATCACACACACCAGAACGTTCCTTCAATTAATTATGATTTTTATTACTCAATAACAGTTTAAAGAACAAATGAGAAAACCCACGAGAGTACTCACAGAATTCTTCTTGTGAAATTTATATGAGGCTGGAAGATCGTATCTGAGTTCCGCAATCACTTCCATGTTCACCTTCCATTCTTCAGCTTTCTTCCGTATATGCTTAGAACACAGACACAACTGCTATTACCACTTGGCATTTGATCCTTTTATCGGTCTCATCTCATTCGATGAACATGGGTCATACTCAACACTTGCGTGCACACATGCATAGCCGGTAGCGGGACCACACCTGCCTCGTGGCTGTCTTGTGAAGAGAGTAGACGGCCGTGTTGGCCAGCTCCAAACCTGCCTGCAGAAACACCATGTCCATCCCTTCTCACACATGGGCAAAGGGAACAGAGCGACGTTGGACTGAAACCATGCCATTTCTAGTAGACGTGTAACGATGATTCTAATCATTGATTGAAATCAATGCTTACCTGCCAAGGTACATTAAATTTCGATTTAAAGCTTTCGTGACTGCAGGGATTCATCTTCTTGGTTCTTTCGGTAAAGTCACGTAGAAGGAAAATAATAAAAATAAAACACAATAAAAGAATTCTCACGACGTTTCGGCCACAACGCAAGCAGCCGTCTTCAGGTGAAGGTCTGTCAAGGAGACTCTGTCTCTGTCTCCTTGACAGACCTGTTCTTCAAGGTCTGTCAAGGAGACTCTTCAAGGTCTGTCAAGGAGACTCTGTCTCCTTGACAGACCTGTTCTTCACCTGAAGACGGCTGCTTGCGTTGTGGCCGAAACGTCGTTAGAATTCTTTTATTGTTTTATTTTTATTATTTTCCTTCTACGTGACTTTACCGAAAGAACCAAGAAGAAGGTACATTAATTTAATCGCGCATGCACAAATCTATTATTTGTAAATTATCAAATGCAGAATCGTGACGCAGGGAAGGCAGGAGACGAATCGCCAAGATGCGTGGCATGCCAGGACTCACCTTTGTTTTGCTTGGTGCCGAATGGTGGGTTCATGACGATGGTGTGGAAGGCTTTGCGCCAGCGCGGCTGGTGCAGCGCGCACACGTCGCTCTGCACGACGTCCACCACACCCACGTCAAACTCATCCACGTTGTGCAGACAGGTCTCCAGCGCCTCCTCGTCCACGTCAAAGCCCACGCACAGGCTGCAATTACACGAAACAGATCCAGGTGTAATGGGTTCATTGAGACGACTTGTACACATATAGACACTCAAAATGTGATTTCAATAAAAGCAAGAAAACTATGTCATTCCATGTCATTAACCTTTATTCAGACTACTTTTTAAAATGTTGACTCTATTAAATGCTTTTTGTCCTTTCGAATGGAAAAAATCGTGCTAATATTAATACAGTAATATCGATATAAAATAGCAGATTATACGAACCCAGCACCCAGCATTGCCGCCCCGATGCTCAAGACCCCACAGCCGCAGCCCAGGTCTCCCACCAGCTTCCCCTCCAGGTCGTCGTAGCGCGTGTGGATGGTGTGTAGCATACAGGCTGCAGAACAACAACCACCATCGATTACCACCAAGTGGTAGGGATGTCACCATGGCGCTTATGTCAGACTTGGTGCATTCTGAGATCACCCAAAGGTTCCCTGGCAGGAGGCTATGGAGTAGACCCAGGTGTTATGGCAGAGGTGTGGAACCTTTAACTTACAGAGAGCCAAATAGTACTTCCAAACACCTTTGGCGGGGCCAATACACACACCTCCGTCACTTCTATCACGGTGTGAGGCCCTTGCTGTAACACAAGTGCCTGGGTTACATTTTTTAAACCAAGTGTTGCCAGGTCGAAAAAATTAACCTCCAGTGCCCAATGCTTCGAGTAACAAATATGGATTGTGGGCTATTTTGAAGTGGTAGGCCTAATGATGCAGCGAGTCAGGTGAAATCAAATCATGGGCTGGAGGTCCCCCATCCCTGTGTTATGGGATAATTAAATAAAACACGCACAGGCAAGCACACACAGAACAGATAAAATCACACCGAGAATAAGACATTAAATAACTGCATACATTTAGGGAATGAAACGGAAATGAGTGTGTGCATGTGAGATAAAGTATGTTCATTTAAGACAACCCGAAGAAACCAATCGGTGCTATTATCGCCACGTCTTTACAGCCCTCAGGGGCTTGAGCATTAAGGGTGTGAACTTGGCGACCTCCACCATATCAGGCAGTGTTTTCCTTCTTTCCACCCTTGCTTGAATTACCTTAGAATCCATTGCAATTATGCCCCCTCCCCCACCTCGCGGTGGCAGTGGGAGAGACGCTACCTGCGATGTGCGGCCGCGTGGCGTACTGCTCCAGATGCACCTTGGGCCGAGCGAAGTCGTCCACCTGCTGCAGATTGCTCTCCAGCTCCTTGAGCCTCAGGCGCTTCATGGTTCCACACTGAAACAAACGACAAAGGCGTTGCGAGGTGACTGGCTCAAGAGATCCGAGTGCTGAGCCGGCACTGCCGAGATTCTGGGTTTGAACCAGGTTCTCGAGTGGAGCGAGTTAGTGATGGTCGAAGCCCCGATTGGCACGGTTGGCTGCTCATGGTGCGAAAGAAATACAATATCCATACATATCAATGATCGGACATCACATAAAAATTTCAGACGTAACACTAAAAACATATCGATTTGAATGCCATGCAAAGAACGTCACTCTCGTTTGGCTGAGCGGTTGAGAAAGTGGCGCCCTCTCTTGTGCGAGCCAGGTCGTTTGGCGGGATCTCTTGAGATAGTTCTGTGATATCCGCTTCCGCGGGCCCTTCTCGAACACAACGAAGTTGACCTCCTCCGACACCTCACGGTTGGTTCTTTGGCGCGTGGCCCTAGGAAGCCAAACGTAGCACGTGGCCAAGAGCCCCCCTCCCCCCCTCGTATGACCTTAACATACTTTTGAGGTAAAGTGCTGTTAGCGAGCGCCTATGAAGGTCGGTAGGGTACAACGAGGCGGTGGGTGACCACAAATGTATAAATCACACTCTTTGGGTCTTTGAGTACAGTCACGTAGATAGAAAAATATTTTTAAAAATCACGACGTTTCGATCGCAACACAAGCAATCGTCTTCAGGTGAAAAAATACAGCAGGCGAACTGCTGAGGCAGGAGAAAAATATTTCACCTGAAACGTCGTGATATTTTTTATTTTTATATCTACATTAATTTACCGAAAGACCCAAAGAGTGTGAATTCCCGCAGTCACGAAAGCTTCAAGTCAAGATGTATATATATACACACATCACATTAACATGACGTTGCCCGTCTTCTGCACGGGAACGCCTTCAGGCCACGTGCTGCCCGGCCACCTCGGGCAGCGCTCTCAAGATCCCGAGCCGCATGGCTCACGGGGTGATACCGAATCAACTTAAACCACGACCCCGCCACCAAGAAGGGTCGCGGCGTCTCCCTGCGGCGAGAGAGAGATGCGGACACGACCAATAACAACAACCATTCACAATTATCGCACAATCGGGAGAGAACTGGGAGGGGGGGGGAGATGCCGTCAACGAAACTCCGTGGCCTCGAGGCGCGGTGGCCTCCACAAGGCCCTCGTTCCTGCAGCGGGTTAACTAAAGGGCACGCGTGTTTGTGTGTGTGTTTTTGTGTGTTTGTTTTTGTGTGTTTGTGTTTTTGTGTGTGTTTGTGTGTGTGTTTGTGTGTGTGTGTTTGTGTGTGTTTGTGTGTGTTTGTGTGTGTTTGTGTGTGTGTGTTTGTGTGTGTTTGTGTGTGTGTCTGTGTGTGTTTGTGTGTCTGTGTCTGTGTGGTTGTGTGTGTCTGTGTGTGTTTGTGTGTGTTTGTGTGTGTTTGTGTGTGTCTGTGTTTGTGTGTCTGTGTTTGTGTGTGTATTTGTGTCTGTGTGTGTGTTTGTGTGTGTGTCTGTGTGTGTGTTTGTGTGTGTTTGTGTGTGTCTGTGTGTGTTTGTGTGTGTGTGTGTCTGTTTGTGTCTGTGTGTGTGTGTGTGTCTGTGTGTGTTTGTGTGTGTGTCTGTGTGTTTGTGTGTCTTTGTGTCTGTGTGTGTTTGTGTGTCTTTGTGTCTGTGTGTGTTTGTGTGTCTGTGTGTGTGCTGTGTGTGTTTGTGTGTCTGTGTGTTTGTGTGTGCTTGTGTGTGTGTTTGTGTGTGTCTGTGTGTGCACATCACAAGTTACATAGACGTGGGCTGCAGTCTCTCGCCGACAGCATTGCTGCTCTCGGCCTCCCGTCGCCTCACCCCCCCAACAACAATCGCCATTCGCCACTAAGTGGCGGCGACGTCACCACGACGCTTGTGCCAGGCTAGGTGCACCTTGAGGCCACACAGAGACACCCCACACCGACCTCCACGGGATGAGGCTGGGGGCGAGCAGCGGCGCGGGACAAATCGCGTGGCTCCTCCTCTTCCTGCTCCCTCCTGCTGCTGTTCGTGTGTCGTGAGCGGTGGCGACTCTCGGGGCCAGCGAGAGCCTCGATGTTTGGCGAGTCGCCGGTCGACTCGAGGCGACGCACAGCGCGAGAGCGAGAGGACTTTGTGAAAGAAACGCGTCGTCAAGGCCGGAGTTTAGCAGCTACACTGAGCGCTGACATCTTGACGGCGAAGGGGCCGCGGTGAACAGCGCCGACGGCTGTCCGCTCTGGACTCGTCCACGACGGCGACGGCGGCGCCAGGGACCGCCGTCAAACTCGGGACTCGTCGTGTGCGGTCGATGGGGCCGAGGAGCAAAGGGCCGTTCGTGAATGACGTCACGCGAGTTTGGACGACGGCGTCACAAAAAGTCAGACCCCCCCCCCCTCAAATATGACGTCACAAAGCTCTACCCCCGCCCCCAAAACCATATTTCCATTTTGAAAATAAAATATGCTTCAAATCGCTTTAAACTATTGTCATTGTAGTGCGTATTTAATGTGGCGCTGCACTCTGATGTTGTAGGAGAAAACATTTATTAACACGTCTATTTAATTAAGTAGAACGTGTTCATCTTATTGGTTCTTTCGGTAAAGTCACGTAGAAGGGAAGTAATAAAATAATAAAAATAAAACATAATAAAATAATTCTCACGACGTTTCGGCCACAACGCAAGCAGCCGTCCTCAGGTGAAGAACAGTTGCGCATTTTGATGTGACGTCACATTTCTCCACCCTCCCCCCCCCCCTCGTCACAAATCTTCACACACCCCCGCCCCGGGTGCGTGACGTCATTTATGGACGGCCCCAAAGACATTGGGTGCCGGTCGTGTCGAAGCATTTGCACGGTCAAATAAGAGTTTCGATCACAACGCAAGCGATCGTCATTTTCTCTTTGCTCCTGATGACGATCGCTTGCGTTGCGATCGAAACGTCGTTTTTTTTGTTATTTTCTTTGAACCTATCTACGTGACTTTACCGAAAGACCCAAAGAATATGTGTTAAGATGTTAAAACACCAGTCTGAACCCTTTTGCAATTAATCATGTCTGCATTAACCACACATTTGTGAACACGTTTATTACACGGTTCACTGTTATTGACCGCAATACAAAATTTGGAAAAAGCAAATGCCACCTCATGTCGGAGCGACAAAGTGAGATGATCAACTGTGGGCTCTTGATGGACTAATTGCACAGTGCATGCAGAGTATTCCAGGGCGCCTGACAACTAAGGACTCTGGTCAATCATCCCAGCCCACGGATTTGTTTTACGCTCTATGCCTCGGTTCCTTATCCCGTGGTCCGGGGACCCCTGGTGGTCGGCGACGATACTACATAGGGGCCGTGGAAACGAAAAACTAAATAATAATAAAATAATAAAAATAAAACATTCAATAATTATCACGACGTTTCGTGAGAACTATTTTATGTTTTATTTTTTTTATAATTTCCCTTCTACGTGACTTTACCGAAAGAACCAAGAAGATGAATCCCTGCAGTCACGAAAGCTTTAAATCGAAATTTAAATAATAATACTCATAACATCCTCCCCGAGGAAAAGAAAAATGTTTCAATATCTAGTGGCGTGTGGTGGGTCCGCGTAATGTATTGGAAGTTGAACAGTGGTCCACGCACTCGAAAGGGTTGGCACCGCTGCTCTGTGTCATACTTTGTTTGAATAAGTTTTGCTGGCTGGCTGGCTGGCCACGTGGGTGGGGTCCCGCAGGGCTGGAGGTGCTGGGTCGGGAGGCTACCGAGGGGACTCGCTGGTTGGGGTGCGTGGGGGGCTTGGTTGGTTGGAGGGAGGGGTGAACGGTAACGTCCGAAGGCTACTCGTTTGTTTTTTACAAAAAATTCCCGAAACAACTTTGGCTTTGAAAGGATTTTTTTTACATATATTTGACTTTTGTCAATCTCTCTCTATATATAAAAGGCTCAGTATGTCTGCAATAACTCAGCTGGCTTCTGATTTCTGGATCGTCTGCTTTGGCTCCGAAGACGAGACACTTTGCAGGAAATATCCATGATGTATATTTTTTTAGAGTGAAATTTTTGCTGTACAGTATTCGCATAGTCCTCTTTAGGGGAATTTTCATGGGTTTGAATCTTCTCACATTTCATTTTTACCTCAGCAACACACTATGGAGGCAATGTCCATGATGTATTTATTTAATAGTGAAATTTTATTCTGAAATTTTATACTAGCTTTACTACCCGACTTCGCCCGGGACTTGGATTCTTGTACCTATGTTTTTCTATGATATCTTTCTTTTTTTTATCTATATATATTCTCTCTATATCTTATATTCATCTTTAGATAAATCTTTGATGCTAAAATATGAGTAAAAAATCTTTATTTAAGATGTGCTACATCCGTGTATGTTACACCGGGTACAGCTAATATAGTTTCAGTGTAAAAAATAGTATTTAGTATATCTTCAATTATCGATAACATGTAATAATCAAATCAAACACGCACTACATGATAAATATGCTACATTTCAATGCTGTAAATATTCTACTGCTTGTGACTATGGAATCGATCATATTAATTGCGCGGCTATTTATTTATATACTGCACGTTCCATTCTAGCCGGATCGTGTGTGCGATTGTGTGCTCTGGTCTGGCGGGCAAAGCACGTGCAGTGAAATATTGCACGCTCTTCTTTGCTGTGTCTGATTTAGTTGTGCAGTACATATATTTGATTTCTGGCAATATATGTAACACACGTATTCAATATACAAGGACATTAGCTACGTTACTGTATTTATGCTGCCAATAATTAAGGATATTCTCAATAAGTTCATGAAATATATTTTCTAAAATCCATATATATATCAACCCACACGGTTTACCCGTATTCTTGTCCACGGAAATTGGGTTTTCAGGTCCATACGGCGTACAGCCGTTTCCATACGGGCAAAAAAATAGTCTGTGTTTTTCCCTTGTGATGGGACTTTGTAGGATGAACATTGAGATTTATAAGGGCACGGGGTGACCAATAAGGTCTGGATTGGTCTGTAATAAGTTAGGCACTTATAAGGGCTTGACAGGTATGATTAAATCAAACATATAAAGAAGAAAACAGCACGTAAAATGCCATAAGGATAGCTAATGCAACAATATTTTTGTTATTTAAAAACAAATATGTGACAAGTTTGTTTCATCAAGCGGCACCTCAAGAGAGCAGGTTAATCTCGTTTGCGAGAGTGATCTGAGTCAAAGGACAAAAATAATAAAATAAAGTACCTGGGCTGTAATAACAGCCAAATAAAATGTGCACACTTGCAAATTAGACGTATCCTGGTCTCTTGAGTTCTCCCCATGGTTAAACAAAATAAGGCAAATACTTGCTTTAGAAATTCAACTGTATGCTCCGAGAATCCCCAAAAGCTGGTGAGAATGCATAAATGTGGGAGCAGACGGGAGACCATCCATCAGTGGATAGATCATCGCTGATGATAATCGAGGTTCACTACAAATATGTTAATTTTAGATTTTATTGTTAAGTAGCAGCTTAACAGTTAAATACTTTTGCAATAATTGACTTACACATCACACAATTGGAAACTGCATCAGGTGTAAAGCGTGAGGTTCTGAAATTCCTTGCCTCTGTTGGCAACAGGGCCTTCACGACAGAGAGCGCTAGAAATCCGTCTAGAGACGAGAGTATTTTGTCTACTCTGCCATGCTGGCCAGAGATGAGAGGACCCACACTTTACCCCACCACATGCTATATCTGCCGAGTGACTGTGGTGTACCCATCAATACTCTGGGTGGACAGAGGCGGGGGCGATTTAAGAAACGTACCCAGGGGCTCAAATATCGTGCTGCGAGTTCAAACTAGTGATATCTGCATTGAAATTCCAGTGTGCTCACTATTACATCATGATAGCATCCGAAAACTACACTTGATTAACTTAAATTACATTGGACTCCCTAACACGATTCACATTCACACGTTTCATTTAGGCAGGTGCAGTTTGATGGTTCTCACAGATCCGGCATGCTATACTCACAGAAGTCACGTGACATTGATGTTGGTTATTCGTGGTAGATTGATTTCTATGACTTTTGCATAACAGACATTTGATCTGTGATCCAGCACTTTTGACACCAAGGGTTGATGAATCACTAAGATATTTGTGGAGCTTCTAAACCTGCTGGCCTGCGAGATGGCCAGAATGTGACTGTACAGCAAATACGTTCGTGAACCAATTTCTGTGGAGGGGTTTCTCATCATTTTAATTTACAATAAGCAAAACACTCAATAGATAACTGTACATTGGTCAAATATCACCATACAGGACTCTCCTGAAAAGGAATATTTAGACTGAGTCCTTCTGGCGAAAATGTATTGGTATAATTATAATAAAAACGAAATCTCATTATTTAAATTGAAACAACAAAAACAGCATGTGAGACGTAAACCAAAAATAGCATAACAAATTTCGTGATTAAATATGATATATTAGATTTAAGACAAAGTTTTCCTTAATCGAATGTATTTCTTTCGTTAAAAAAATACTTTTCTCAAAATAAAAGATATGACTTGAAATGTTTTTGTTATATTCCATCAATCCCTCACCAACCACGTGCGTTTCATCCGCCGTATATATGCATCCACGGTTTTCCTTCGGCAAACCAATTTACTAACCGCGGTATGGAGTTTTTTGTGTCCGTGGTTGAGCACGGAGACCGGCACTTGTGATTTCAAATCACCCACATCTCTTTTCCCTCCGTGCATCGTCTCATCTCCCAGCACCCACCACCGCTCTCTTCCCACCAGCCAGAGGTCGCAACCGGGTACCCGATACCCGTACCCTACCCGATACCCGGCTACCCGTACCCGGCCAGGTACGTGTACGGGTACCCGTTTGCGACCCTGGTGCGGCCAGGTCCGGGTACGGGTAGGCCGTAAGTCACTGGTGAGTAACCGTTTGTCACTCATTTCGGGTAGGGTACGGGTACGGGTAGGGAACGGGTACCCGTACCCGGCCAGGTACGGGTACCCATTTGCGACCCTGGTGCGGCCGGGTACGAGTACGGGTAAGGAATCAAAACCCGTTTGCGACCTCTGCCACCAGCACGTGGAGGTAGAGGGTGCCCAAAAGCCCTTCTTCGTTCAAGCAACCACCATTAGCTGATCATCAGCGCCATCGTCGTCACCACGGACTTCAACCCTCAGTATTCTATTCGTGTTTAGTGAAGGAACAGGCAACTTGGGCTTGGACGAGTGTGACCGCGCCCATGGTTTATATAATTCCATATTTCCCTTAAGGCGTTCATATAGCCAACCGCGGTTGTTGCCAACCACGCCGGATTTCAGGAACGTACCTTCGCGGTTTGGCGAGGGATTGTTGTATTTAAAAGGTATAATTTACTTCCCCAAATAATATCTTCACCCGCCACCTACGGAGTTCAGAGCGCGGCAGGCGGAGTGTAGCGGTTCAGGAGACGCTGAGCCTCCCTCCGTCCGCTCATAAGCGCTCCGTGTGTGGTCGTGTAGAAGTTCACGTCCGTCGCCTCGCCTGCGAACAGCACCTGCAGGGAGGTCAGACACAAGGCAAAGTAATTTAGTGCTCATTCACATTTCAAGTCTCAAGTTGATTTTAATTACCTCGTCATGCGTAATCATGTTGTCCGCCGTGTGACTGGTGTATGTGTGTATTACCTGTCATATGCATGATTTATGACGCATTTGTAAAGTTTGGTAAAAGCCGGGGTTTAATTTCAGCCAAAAGGCGCACAGTTCAAGACGCCTTTTGGCGTCATCTGGTCGAACACCATATGAGACGAGGCTCCAAAGAAAGCTGTCTCTGGTGTGGACCAATCAGTTTCAAAGACAATGCATAAATTACCAGAGTATTGTGTTTTTGTTTGCATTTGACTGCAAGTATTGCGGTTAATGTAGACATGATTCCTTGCAAAAGGTGTCAGTTTTGTTGCCAGAAAAAAAAAAGGGGAAAAACCCTATTGGTATATTTTGGTACTGGCAAAGGAGGTCCCATGATGTAGCATGGGGACAGAGTCATGCAAACTCCAAATATACAGGTGTCAGGGTTGGGATCGAACCCACGACCATCCTGTATACCAGGCAAGGGAGTTAACATCTCGCCACTGCGATGCCCCAATGTGAGGAGCGACAACTACAATGGAAAGCTGTCTAGGAGGTGGGTAGAGTGGGATTGTTGAGGGAGGGGTATTTTGTGGTCTCACCTGGGGGTCTCTGCGCCCAGGTACAGGCTCGGCCAGGGCTTGCTGCTCCGTGCGCGCGTTCACCCCGAGAGGGATGTAGGTGTAGGCGCCCTGGAAGAAGCGATCCTTGTTCCACGTGGTCACCAGCACCTGCACGAGCCGGCTCACGGGCAGCCGCGTGAACTGCCGCAGCAACCTGCGAAGAAGCAAGTGCGCACAGAGTCGTCAACCCCACTTACGCGTATAGCTCTTGTAGCTACGCACCCAGGCTGTGTCCAGGGCCCGTCCGGGATGAGTTAGAGTAGGATTTGTTTATTAGGAATGTATATTTTTTAATAACGGTCATGATGAATGACTGGGTGGCTCAGGGTATCAACAATAACAAAAACAGCCATTCACTACTAAGTGGCGGCGACGTCACCACAGCGCTTGTGCCAGGCTATGTGCACTTAACCGTTCGGATAGCTACCGTCTTAGTGCTGCGTGGAAGCGAATCATCAAACAATAAATTATTTAAATGCATGCCTACACAGGGCAGCGAACTTCAATAGGGATTACCGTTGGTAGGGCTATTTAAGAAACTCAATATACAGGAAGGACAAGTTCAAAGGGCTCGCATAATGCACGTGCATAATGTACGTTGCCTCAGTAACCCCCCCCCCCCCACATTGTGCAAGAGCGCAGAAGGGTGGTCAACACATCTACGCCTCTATATAAGGAACGAAACAGGTGGACTTCTCCACAAATCTGTCTGTTGCCTGATGAAGCTAGTTGTAATTACTGGCGAAACGTCGTACTCAGATTTTAAATCTTGTGGCTTGGCTCTCCAACACACCGGTGTGCTGTACTAGTGACGAACTGGCCACGTTCTCTTTACGTGACAACCCTCACTAGTTGGCTGTGTCGGGTGGTGGCGGGTTTTAACGACACATTTATATATTTACGAGATCTAACCCCCCAAAAAAACCCTCTATTATGGATGATATTGGTCGCGAAAGCCTACGTGTTAAACATTTCTACATTTCTTCGACTGCTATGCGAAGCGCATCTCAGGAGTGGAGTGCACACGGAAGCGTGCCCCCTCAATGTGGATAAAATTGTCACCTGAAGCAACATCATGAATAAAATAGCAGCCTCCATCCTCCATAATAGGAGGCAAAATGATTCAATGCGTGTGAACTGTGACCGAAAATTCGGTCACAGTTCCTATGACCACTGTTTCATTGCTTTTATGACTTTATTTTGGTGATTTCCGATAAGTTTTTTGGTTTGGCCATGTTTGTTTGTTGTAGTACAGAGTTAGACTGATGGCCTTAATATAAGTTGTCTTGTGGTTGTTGTTGTTGTTGTTGTTTGACTTGCATCCCACTGGGATTTTTGCACATTTTTGTGTACGGTGCTTTTTCTGCAATGTTTTACTGTCTTTTCCTGGATTTTCTGTTTGCACTCAGTCACATATTAACTTTAAGATGTTTTTTGTTCATGTTTTTGTTTTTTGTTTGTTGCGGTTGCACCCGATTCAAGAGCCAAATGGCTCACATAGGGCTATACCTAATAAATGAACTTGAACTTGACTGACTGAAACACACTCGTAACTTGGGCAGATATCAAGCCCTATTAATATAGCGATGGGTAACGTCTCCGCGGTGCCTGTGCCAGGCTATGTGCATTACACACACAAACGCGCCTGTGATAGAGCAATGCTCGTTACCTCACACACACGTCCCCCACCACGCTTGACTCCAGCGTGTCCATGTGCCGCGCCTCCCTGCCGGTCACCCAGCCGCACAGCACGTTCGGGTGCCGTGCCACCGAGTTGAAGCCGGTGATCTTCTTGTACCATCTGTCTTGCCACGAGGCTGCAGCTCTGGCAGATCCGCCTTCCAGACCTGCTGGGACCTCCAACGTCCTATCGTACATGGCTCGATCCTCTGGCCCCTCGTTCCACACGAACTGCATACTGTCCCAGCCGTGCGGCCAGAAGGGTCTCTCGAACTCCAGGAAGATCTTGCTGACGGCGCCGAAGCCCAGGCGCTCGATGGCCCTCAGCTTCCTCGGTGGCAGCGGCGGATGGAACATGGAGGCCCCGTTGGTCTGCGGGGAGGGTGCGTTGGACAGGTCACAATTGAGGAGGCAGTGCTGTCTGCTGCGCGTATAAGATGTGGCTGATTGTGTCGACGTCTAAACAAAAGGACTTTTGCCACTTCTGACCTGCTAGTCACAATAGGGTTTATACTGTGTTTCTTAATTACGAGGGTGTTTCAATAACTAAATATACTGTTTAATGATTGTGTAACCTGTTATGGAGAAAACATGCATAGTGATATGATAAAACAAAATCGTGGCACCCTTGCATGAATGTACATTACAAGAGCAGACCATTGTGAGTCGTTTTTTCTCCCCTGAGACTATAAGGCAAGTGATATTTATCAAAGAATAAATATCAAATATGGTGGCTGAATGTTGCAACACTTACACATGGGTGGCACATCTGCAATGAGGATGCGAGCATGTTTGCGATGATAGAAGTGCTAGGGCACGTGATGCTTCAACTTCAGCCAACATAGCTCGTGTCGAGAGTTGATTTTGAGTGGCAGATGAGCACATATCATCGATCATAGGGAAGAGTGGCAACGATTCACTCAATAATCCATGACAAGTTGAATTTCCAAAAAATGTGTCCGTTGGGTGTTCGAAAATGTTAACATAAGACCTTCATATTCTTTGGGTCTTTCGGTAAAGTCACGTAGATAGGTTCAAAGAAAATAACCAAAAACTACGACGTTTCGATCACAACGCAAGCGATAGTCATCTGGAGGAAGACCTTAAAGCAAACAGGATGTGCGTTTATGGAGAAGCCAAAGCCCCCCCTCCCCCCCCCCATGAGAGCTATGAATTGAGGAAGTACAGCACATGGCTACCCCTCCATCTGTGTAAAGGCTTCTATCCACCCACCTACCCCCTATAAATTACGGACATCGTTATTATTACGAGCACAGTACTAATTCAGTGTTAATATTGAGTGGTGAGCTAGAGGACCTTCAGGTATCCCAGCGACGCTGTGACGATGACGTGATCAGCGTGGAACTCCGATCCATCCTCGCACACGACCCGCACTGGGTGGGCACCTGCGCATCCCTCGGCTGCGGTCTGTTCTGTGCGGAGGCCCCAGTGGATGGAGGACACCGCCTTGTTAAAGATCACGCTGCCCGCGGGCAGGCGATCCACCAGCGTGTCTACGATGGCGCTGAATCCGCGGGGCCCCAGCGAATTGAAGAAGCGGCCCTCGAACCCCGAGTAGTGACCCAGCTCCGAGAGGTTGAAGTCGTACATGGAGGAGCACGCTTCGTCCGTGCACTCGATGCGCTTGCACCACTCGAACACGCCTTTGCTCGCCTCGTCCCAGGATCCTGACGACGACGACGACGAGAAGAATTTTTCATCCAGGAAATCTCCCACGCTCCTGTGACCCGCTGCGGCGGAAGGAGCCCCGGTGCCGCCAGTGCCCCCGTACACTCTGTCGGTCTCTCCGAAAGCGTCGCCCATGATCTCGCTGAAACGCTTGCAGACCTCAGACACTGTGCCCGAGGGCAGTCGCTCTCCGCGTTCCGTGAAGAAGTGGTCCACGTCTGGCAGGTAGCAGCTCGGCTCGCACATGCGGTACTCCTCGTCGTCATCCCGGTCCTTCTGTTGATCCCCTCCATCCTGGCCGCTAGCCCTGCCAGTGGCCAGCAGTCCGTGCGTCTGGGCGAGCCTGTACAGAGGGTTTCCATTCTCCCCGTGGATCCACGCAGCGCCCAGCTCGGCGGCGTGCCCCAGACGGAATGGCCGAGCCGTGTGGACGCGACCTCCGGCCCGGTCGAGCGCCTCCAGCATCAACAGCTTGGGTCCCCGCACGCCGCTCTTCGCTAGGGTCACTGCGGCTCCGAGTCCCGCTAATCCGCAGCCGATGATGAGGATTCGCGGTCCGCTGCGTGGCCACGGGCGAACAATTCCCCCCGTCGCCTCCACATCTGAAAGGTCAAACGCGTAAAAAGTAAAGTGGCCGGGTGGGCCAGAGGTCAGAGACGCTGAGCTGGCACCACTGCGCCAGGGCTCCCTCACGATACTCTGAAAGTTGTTAAAGGTGCAACCGTGCGATTTCTTACTGAGGCCATTACTGGTTCAAGGACTTCCACTACAGGGAGCTCTAGACAGCCCCTCTGGAGGGTTTTCGGCCTTCTTTTCCACATGTTTTGTTGCCAGAAAAAAGGGGAAAACCGATTCCCATATTTTGGTACTGGAAAAGGAGGTCCCGTGAGTATGTATGTTGAACTTCTTTCGCACCGCACGTAATAAACCGTGCTACTCTGAGGTTCGAAATCGGAGGTATGTCGCCTATATACAGTAAACCCTCTCTATCCGCGAGGTTGACGTACGTGAAGACGCTCGCAAATGCAGAATTCGTGAATGCAGAAACCTTGTTCCAAAAGTTTAATAACAATGACTACAAGGAAATAATAAATTATCAGTGACATTTTGTGTTTGAATTACACTTGATGACGATTTGACGACGATGGGGTTGGTGGTGGTGAGGAATTCATGAGGATGACTCCTTCGGGAGATGCACGGTGTTTGGTAAAACAACGCAGCACATCTGTTATTATTTTAGCCCTCGCGTGCGCGCTAGCAACAACACTTTTCCCTGATCTCGTTCGTTTTAACGGACCTCACACTCGACTCGTTTATACCAAAGCATGTATAAACGAGTTGACTGTAAGTACTGCAAGTAAAAAAAAATGCACAATGCAGGAGCGAGTTGAGAGCGGGATGACTGTGAGTACGGCGGGTCTCGAGTAGGAAATTCGTGTGTGTTCATACTTAATTCTAGATTTGAAGCTTTCGTGACTGCAATGATTCATACTCTTAGTTTTTTCGGTAAAGTCACGTAGGTAAAAATGAAATTAAAATTAATAAAAA
>CM025612.2:8243983-8274813 GCA_014621495.2 Entosphenus tridentatus | reverse complement strand
TTCATTTTTTTACCTACGTGACTTTACCGAAAAAACTAAGAGTATGTGTTCATACTCTTTGGTTCTTTCGGTAAAGTAACTCCGTGACTTCACCGAAAGAACCAAAGAGTATGGATTCCTGCAGTCATGAAAGCTTCAAATCAAGTGCGTGTTCATTTACGAACTCGCGCATAGGGTTTAACAAGTGACGGTGCCAGGCTAGGTGCACGTGTAGTGTGGAAGGGTCGCTGGAAGCTTGTGTTGCCTCCGAAACGTCGTGATTTTAATTTTATTTTTTATTTTACTTTTATTAATTTTAAATTTTTACCTACGTGATTTTACCGAAAAAGCCTAAGAATATGAATATGGATTCACTGGACAGACCTGAATATTGTTTGGGTGCTTTTGGCACGAATGACGTGATATAAAAATACACAAGCTTAATTATGATGGCGTAACTGGCTGAGATGACTGGCAGATGCATCCAGAGTGGTGCCAACAAGTTGACACAACACGCAAAGTTTGCCCCTCGGAGTTTTAACAGACTGTTTGGGCGAGTTCTTTTAGGCAGCACTTCTAGTATGAAGGCCGACACAGCACACGAGGAGGGGGTGGTTGGTCAGCACAACCCCCGGCCGCCTTTGTCTCCCGAGTTTGCGATGTTTACACATCGTAACGGCGACTCGTTTGAGGCTGAGTCGACCCAGGGGAAGCCCCAGGATCGGTTCAAGTAACCCGTCAATGGTGTTGACCGTGAGCGGCAATCGAACTCTGGGTCGCAGGTTTCGTAGCGCGGCGCGTTTGACCGCTGCACTGCCGCTCCCCAGCCACTCACTCACACACACAAAGACAAAGATCCCCCGTATAGCCTGAACAGACTGTTGGGGCAAGTGCACTGCACACGAGGGGGTGGGTGGCCAACAACCACGCCCGGCCCCATTTGTATCCCTCGTGGCGATGTTTACGCACCGCACCAGGTACTCATTTGAGGCTGAGTCAACCTAGCGGAGGTCCAAGACCGGTTCAGACAATCGTCACCGCTGTTGGCCGTGAGCGGGAATCGAACTCGGGTGGCCCGGGTTCGTAGCGCGGCGCGCTAACCGCTGCACCACCGCTCCCCGCTCCCACGCACGGACACAACCGCGCTCACGCACACTCGCACGTGTGATTTGATTACCTTCGGGACGCTCTCGGAAAACATTTGCGTTCATTTCCGACGTGGAGCCTCGCGCGGAACGGTCACAAGACGGGCAGGGAAGCAGACGGGCAGACAAGGAGACAGACAGACAGACAGGCAGGCAGGAAGACAGGCAGGTATAGGTAAACAGGCAGGTAGACGGGCAGGAAGACAGACAGGCAGGTAGACAGACAGGCAGACAGGCAGGTAGATAAACAGGCAGGTAGTTAGACAGGCAGACAGACAGGCAGGTAGGTAAACAGGCAGGTAGTTAGACAGGCAGACAGACAGGCAGGTAGGTAAACAGGCAGGTAGGTAGACAGGCAGGCAGACAGGCAGGTAGGTAAACAGGCAGGTAGTTAGACAGGCAGACAGACAGGCAGGTAGGTAAACATGCAGGTAGGTAGACAGGCAGACAGACAGGCAGGTAGATAAACAGGCAGGTAGTTAGACAGGCAGGCAGACAGACAGACAGGCAGACTGAGAGAGCGAAATACGGGCAGATAGCAAGAGTGACAGGAAATCAAGATGACAGGCAGACGGACAAGTAGATCAATAGAGACAGGCGGTTAGATAGACACACGCACACACAAAACTCCACACGGATAGACGCGCATGGAGAGACACCGAGGCGCGCGCGCACAGACACGCCGGCTCTGGAAAGGAAGCTGACGCGGTCGTCTTTGGTGAGCTGGCACGCCGCTATATTTAACCCCTTTGTGCCGCTCGAGTTTTTCACTCCATGAAGCCCGTTGAAGACGGGCGGTGCAAAGTGCGCGGCGCACGACCACGTTGGGGCCAAGAGACCATGGTCCAACACGCGCCCTGACCAATCTCTTCACGGAACAGTGATAAACGACGAATGCACGCACGCACGCACGTCCACGCACGTACGCACACACACACACGTGCATACAAATACATATAACTCCCGTTCGCCACTAAGGGGGCGTTCATAATTGACGCCACGCGATTTTGGACGATTTTTGACCCCCCCCCGACGTCACAAAAAGTCAGACCCCCCCCCTCAAATATGACGTCACAAAGCTCTGCCCCCCCCTCCCCCACAAAAATAAAACATGCTTCAAATCGCTTTAAACAATTGTCATTGTAGTGCGTATTTAATGTGGTGCTGCACTCTGATGTTGTAGGAGAAAACATGTATTAAAACGTCTATTTAATGAATTAGAACGTGATGGTGCATTGTCTTTGAGTTTTGCGCCTTTTGGCGTCATTTGGTCCAACCCATGTGAGACTAGGCTCGCGAAGGAAAGCTGTCTCGGGTGTGGACCAATCAACTTCAAGGACAGTGCATACATTATCAGAGTTATGTTTTTTGTTTGCATTATGACTGCAGGTATTGTGGTCTATGCAAACATGACTCCTCGTAAAAAAGGTGTCAGTTTTGTTGCCAGATAAAAGGGTAAAAAAACAATTATCAAATTATCTTAAGTAGAACGTGTTGTCTATATTTATTTACAGATGCGCATTTTTATGTGACGTCACATTTCTCAACCCCCCCCCATCGTCACACATCGTCACAAATGTCTGACCCCCCCCCCCTCGACGTCATTTATGGACGGCCCCTAAGTGGCGGTAAGGTCACCACGGCTCTTGTGCCAGGCGAGATGCACGCTTAGGCCATGTGAAGTGTCCAGGGCTTGCTGTTGGTAAGGAGGTCACGGGTCGTACCAGGGTAAGATGACTGCCAGATGTACCGTCTGTGCTCCCACCGCTGTACCAACGTGCTGCGTTTTATCAGCCCTGCGCGTCACTCGTTGTTGTGAGCGACGCTCCTCTGCCCTCTGTTGTTGTTTGAGGGCGACTGCCTCCAACTGCCCAATAGCATCCCTCACGAAAACTCCTCCTCCACCGAAGCCGATCTTGACACTGCTGGTACCAGGCAAGTTTTTTCCAGTAAGGGCGATGGTATCAATGTATATTTCAAGTATAACAAGTTATAAGTATTTTTTAAATCTTATTTGGACCATCACTCATGTACACAGTGGTATGACATCACAGGATCCTTCACATTCATTGCGTAGCAGACCGCGAGTAGTATGTTTGTGGTTAAACCACTCGCGTTAATAACCAGGGCGGCTGCTGTATTCGAACTGTGAATCTACAACAAGCGGCGAGCGTGCGACTGAAAGGCCCCGTTAAAGAGGCCATCGCGAACGATGGGATTTAATGTTACCACCAACAACCTCATCGATTCCATCCCTTCTGCCAGATCCTACAGACACCCAAACCTCCAGGGCCTTGTCGAGACTTCTGATCTTGCTTGAGCGGTGACCACTGCCAAAGTTCGACTCCTATTCTCGACAAGTGGGATCAAAGTCACGCTGGAGCGGCCTTTCATTCCATAAACATTTACACGAGGTGGGGGGGGGGGGTTAACAAAACTGGACAATGTTAGGAGACATATTTTGCTGTTTAATGTTTGGCAAAATACAGTAACAAAATATCCCATACTTGTATTACTGTTGATTGTTAAAAGGTGTTTTTTACATGACTTGTTCAGTGCGAATCCAATTAATGTATTTGAAACCCATCATGCATTTCGTATGTATGTTGAACATCTTTCGCACTGTACGTCACCAACATCATGCTCATCGGAGGTGCATTGCTAATTTCACTGCAGACCTGCATGTTTCTATTCTTTTAAAAGCGAAAGCCTCTTACGATGACAATTATGTTCTATTGAGGCATTACATCTAAAAATAATTATATTTTTTTCTCCTTCAGCCTATTGGTTTTCCAGCCAATATTATCAAGCTGCCTGCTGTGTGACTATTATCTTCTTGGCAAGAGCATTCGGTTTGGACTCTCTTGTCCACTCCCCTCCTCCCCGCCCCCCACCCTCCCCTCACTAAAGCTCACACAGCTCCGTGTTTAATCACCAACAGACGCTTACCTGCGGCGCTTGGCGTGGGGGGAGGGGGGAGAGAGAGGGTCACCTCCGGTAAGTCATCACGCGACAGCGCGTGCGCCTCATTGTGAAATCCGCGGTCAAGCTGCAAAACTGTGTAAAAGTCGCTCCTACTCTTCTGCTGACCTCACCGTCTGAAGTAATGGCTCAGCCTCGTCGTCCTCCCTGCTGAAGACCTCTGCCTTTGACTGGTTACCTTCCGCCTCCTCTCTACACCACTCTGACCTCCCACGAAGCCTCATCCCAATGATATCACCTCTTTTCTCACCCAGCGAGCAATGTTTTATACAGCGCGGTCGCTGTGCATTAGAGATGCGGTCGAATTTCGATCATTTGTAGATCCACATTGTGTTACATGTGTAGTGGGTAAATAATTGGAGAACTTCTTGTTCTTCTTTGTTCGTTCGGTAAAGTTACGTAGAATGGAAATAATAAAGGAATAAAAATAAAACATAATAAAATAATTCTCACGACGTTTCGGCCACAACGCAAGCAGCCGTCCTCAGGTGAAGAACAGGTCTGTCGGGAAGACAGCGTCTGAAAATTGGAGAACTTCTTGTGATGCAACACGATATTTATTAACAATCTGGGCACAGGTCCCAAACACGAAGGGGTAACGACCCCTTCCACCCGATACCTAAGGAGGCATGGCCTCCGGGCTACACGACCGCCTAACACTGGGACCACCCTGCACGTCTTTGTATCCCTCCGGCTAGGAGACTCTAGGGGGCTCTAGGGGGCTCTAGGGGAGGCTATTCCCGACCCGACCGTGCCAAGGTGTACGGGTCCTGACCTCTGGTCCGCTCAGACCCGGCCCTTAGAAGGACATCGGGAGAGGGGAGCCCCAGGGTCTCACCACCGCCACACTCCACTCAGCTCCAGCGCTGCGAATGGCAGCGGAGATTGTGGTCCAGGGTCCTATTCTAGCCCCGTCTTCGGTCTTCGCACTGGTATGACTGAGCCGGACCCTTGAGAGGTTCGGCTTATATACTGGCTCGTGGCTTGCTCCGCCCTAGCCACGTCTCCCTTCCAGAACTTTCTGGAAGGTGACATCACCCCCCAGTCCTCTCTCCCGGGGGTCTGGGGATTGTGTCCCAGGATCCGCTTCCTAGGGATTGTCGTTGACCCCTTTGGGCCATGGTCACTGACCCTGGCGTGAGAGCGCTTCCGCCCCCTGTTGACGAGAAGGGGGAACTACCAGACAACAGAATGAGGAGTGCCGATTAATGCTTCGGCACATGAATGCGTGCACATGTGTGGCAATGTGCAAATGGGAATGTTTACAAAATAAAGGTCACGGTCATAATCATGATGATGGTCAGTACCACACGGGGCCGCCCTTGTCTCCCCAATACTAATGTTTGCACACCGCACCAGGTACTCATTTAAGGCTAAGTCGACCTATATGATGCTCAGGACCAATTCAGATGTCTGTCACCGATGTTGGCCGTGCTGGAGTCGCCAGGTTCAAAGCGCAGCGCGCTAACCTCTCACCACCGCTCTCTACAAACAGACATACAACATCCACACACATGCTGACCTATCACCCAGCAGTAAAACAACTGGGATTTGTTAAGAAGCGCCGGCTTACTCATTTACCCGCAGACTCTCCAGGGTCAGACACGTGTGCCCGCTATCCCGGCGTGCACACACTCATTCACGCTCCCGGTCGTTCATCGTTAACGTCATTAACTGCGCGTGCCGTCGGGATGCACTGAGAGGCGAGAGAGAGAGAGATGCAGACTGGCCGTGCCATTCCCCATCCTCTCGTTATTAGGTAACACGCGTCGTACGAGTGAGTTATTCACAAGCGCGTGGCACACTCGGAGTCAGGTCTCTCAGGTGAGCTTGCCATTCTTGATTTGAAGCTTTCGTGACTGCGGGAATCCATACTCTTTGGTTCTTTCGGTAAAGTCACGTAGGTATAAAATAAAATCAATCACGACGTTTCGGGCGCAACACAAGCGTCCATCATCAGGTGGGAAAGCATGGTCTGCTGGTGAGACAGACTCTTTTAAAAGGTTTGAAATGGGTGTAGCTCAAGGGTCATAAGGAATTGGCCGGGGCTAGTGATGTTAATGTGAGAAATTAGCAAGTAACTGTAAGATAGGAGAGCGGCCTCCTCGACGAGGGCACGGAAGTGGCTTTGTTAATGTGAGCTTGCCATTGTGAACCACGCAGGTGAGAAGAATGCGAGCACGGCGATTCTGGTTAGAAGTGGGAGATTGCCTGTAACGACTAAGCAGGGATTAATGTCTCACTCGGTATTTTCCCGTAAGGCGTCTGGGCTGTCTTGGCTGTCGGGGGATTATAGGCGTAAGGAACTTCCATTGTAGGCGTAGGGAACTACCACTACAGCACAAGGTAAGCCTAGCCATAGTATATGTTACCGAAATAAGTTAAACATACATACAAAATAACTTGTCTGTCATGCACTCCCATATGGCCTTGTGGCTGATGGAATGTGTAAAATATACTTCTGTTCTTCATGTAGAGGGACAGACATATGGAGACGTATTGTGTGCTTTATTTATTTGGTTGCTTCTTTGGTGTGAGGGCGGTGGCACAGTGGTTCGTGTTCAGTCTTCCGCACACGGCTATAACGAGAGCCGAGTGATATCGGACCTTAACCCGTTCTCGCTCCTCCGTTCATCAACTGAAATTTTAGACTCAAACCCACACCGAGCCTCTTAATCAGTGGCGAATCCACTGAGGCCCCGGCATTTGGCATTTTAAACTAAAACTAAACTAATTTTTGTTTTACCAGGTAAGGCCCACTGAGCTATGTAGCTCTTTTTCAGAAGCGACCTGGCCACAGTTGGCAGCTCAATGAAGTTGCTCATCACGTGGAAATTCACAGCAGCCAGATACTCTAAACACACATTTCTAAATGTGGAGGGAAAAATCGATGGACCCGGAGAAAAATCCACGCGACCACATTCCAAATGTCAGGGTCGTGACGGAACTCACGACCTCCTGTATACTAGGCGAGGAAGTTAACATCTCGTCACCACGTCGCCCATTATTGTCGGCTTCTCAATAGCAACCCTTGGTTAATGCTCGCTGTATAAATTAACCGTATGAGTTCACGCATTAGGCGGCCGCCATTCCAAACAAGATTGAGATCAACTACTTTAAACCCAGTGGTTGAATGTGTTATCAACAGATCACGAATCTGTTTGGCCCATCCCGTCCTGAATAACTTCACCATTCCGGCTTCATTATTTATTTTGAAAGTTTTCCCTAACACGGGCACCAAATGGCCTGTCGTGCAAATAACCACAGCCACGGTTACTTACGCCGCCTAAGTGGGTTTTATCAAGGCTATATGTCAATGACATCTGAGTGACTAGGTTCAAACTCTGTAGGCGCCACGGTGCTGAGATGTTAACTACCTCGCCTTGTATACAGGAGAGGTCGTGGGTTCGCTCACGACCCTGACACTTGTGTAGTGGGTTCTTAGGACGCGCAGACGACTTGTAGAGGCAACGCTATTTTATTAACGAACAACACGTTAACCACACTGTGTACAGACTACTTACTGAAGGGGTAACGACCCGTTCACCCGCTGGGAGCTGGAAGAAACACTTAGCCTAACACACCCTATCCTAGAGTTTCGGCTCCTCCAGCTAAGGGCCCTAAGGGAGGCGAGCTGACCCGACCAGCCAAGGTACAGGTCTCGAACCTCATCCACATGGAGCCCTGACAAGGACGTCGGGCTCCGAGGCTTCCAGGTCGCACCGCTGGCTCACTCTGACCGGCCCTTACAAGGACGGCGGCCCAGAGGAGTCCCAGGGTCTAGCTAGCCGGTCTTTAGTCTTCAGTCTTCTCCTGGCTCGTCTGGCTTCAACTCGTGCGCACAACTGCCTCCCACTCTCTCGGCTCCTGCCTTTTATACGTCTCCTTACCGAGGGGCGGGTTCTGTGGGATCCCAGCACACCCCGCAGCCCCCACCCGTTGGGAGGGGTGCGGGGGATGCGAACACCCCACAGCCCCCTGCAGGTAAGTAGTGGGTGCTAGCCGGAGATGGTGGGTGTGCATAATCTTAGGTTTTTTTCGGTAAAGTCACGTAGGTAAAAAATAATAGAAATAAAATAATAAATGAAAATAAATCAATTAAATCACGACGTTTCGGAGGCAATACAAGTCTCCGCCTCCGAAACTTGATTTAATTGATTTATTTTCGTTTATTATTATTATTTAATCTGGAGATGGTGTGCCTTCGTTCCATAACACCATTACACTTGTATATTTGGAGATTTACACTATGAGATCTCTTTTACCAGTGGCAAAATATAATAGTAGGTTTTTACCCTTGTACCAGTTAAAAGGGTAAAAACCTACTATTATTTGGAGATTGTATGTCCGTCGACGTTGAGAAACTCTGTTTAGAGTATTTTGCTGCTATACATTTCCACATAAGTCACTTCATTGGGATATTATTTGTAACCAGGTCACTTCTGAAAAGAGCTATATAGCTCAGTGGGTCTTACCTGGTAAAATAAAAAAAAATTCTTTAATTTTTAGTTTAGTTACGTCTCCCACCCCCTTTCACCCTTCTCACTCCACTGACCACAGCAAACCAACCGCGCCTGACGGAGTACGTCTAATAACATTGCTTATCGTTCCCAGAACCTGGGGCCTGTGCACAGAAAAACTGCGTAGGCAGAGATTTGCGTCAGCTCTGAAATTGCAAAATGCCAATGGCAGAGTATCTGGAGTATCCCAGCCACATCGTAAACATGAACTCCAGCAGGACATTTTTTTTTCTACAACGTGGACACTGTGACATCACAGCTCCAATCATTCAGCTGGGCAGTGGCTGAGATAAGGTGCATATTTATGTGCAGTACTTAACGATTTAGAGGCGTTTACATGCATTTATTCGCGCGAGAGTGTTTCTTTACCCGTATAACTGGGTCAGTAGGGAGCGCTGTCAACGAGGGTTTGACAATATAAACTGCAGTGCTGTGAACTTTATTCCACACTCCTCACATTTTTAGATTCATCGCCCTCTCGTGTCATGATTTGGCTTAAGGCGGCCTGTTTGGGCCGTCCAGTGAAAAACGGCCATTGTCCAAACGTCGCATATTTTAAACCTCTTTGGGGCCGTCCATAAATGACGTCACGCACCTGGGGGGGGGGGAGTCAGACATTTGTGCCGCTGCGCCACGCGGGGCCCGGCGCTGAGAAATGTGACGTCACATCAAAGTGCGCAACTTTAAATAAATATAGACAACACGTTCTACTTAATTAAATAGACGTTTTAATAAATGTTTTCTCCTACAACATCAGAGTGCAGCGCCACATTAAATACGCACTACAATGACAATAGTTTAAAGCGATTTGAAGCGTGTTATATATATTTTTTGGGGGGGCAGAGCTTTGTGACGTCATATTTGAGGGGGGGGGGTCTGACTTTTTGTGACGCCGTGACGAAGAGGGGGGGGTCAACAATCGTCCAAAATCGCGTGACGTCATTTATGGACGGCCCCTTTAATGTTTAAGTATGTTGACTTTTGTTTTCGTTTACAATCTTGCCAAATATAAATAGGAGTGAACATTCCACATTTATATAGTGGGGCCAGTCTACATACAAAGAGGTCTTGTTGAAATTCATTATAATTCCAATTATACATAATGAATCTGATCGTGGACACAATTGCGATCTTTTTGCTGGTTGTAAATCACCTTTCGGGCCCCTTATGAACGGCGCTCGTATTAATTTACAGCACTGCACGCACTTTTATCGTGACGATAAAAGTAACATTTTTAAAAGTGTTTTGTTATTATTATTTAATTTAATGTGAAAGTCAATGCTACCAATGTCTTTAAGCTGGAATAAGTGGCCCATTCACGAAATATTGTTTTTTTTCACCCGCCCGCCACCAGTGAGTCAACAACATTTCTCAATCGCAAACCACGTGTCTCTATGTGAACATTTTGACCCAACGAGGGCCACCGTAGCAGCATCGGAGGCGTCCACGTGATCTGCAGGTGAATATTTTACAAACTCAAACAACAACAATTAACAACAATTGCACCGCAGATCCTTATTAGGCGTCACTGCCTGACAGCATAACAACGACCCGTATTTGCTTAATAAATTGTACCAAAAAAAAATGTAAAAAAAAAACCCGAAATAAGTAAACAATTCACTTGCTCCTTTCACCCGGAAGTGGAACGCGTGTCGCGTGGGTCGTGGGGGGGGAGGGGCGATGGGGTGTGAGGGGCGGGGGCGGGGGAGGGGCGGGGCGTGCTCACAGATTCCGTAGTGCACACGCGCGCGACGCACAGCCGGCTCGCTCTCCATTGGCCGATGCCCCTCACCGAGGGCGGGGAGGACGCCAATCAGCAGCCGCCGAGAGTCTCGGGCCCCTCCCCCCTCCCTCCATGCGCGGTGGGAAATCCAAGAAGCCGCCGTTGCACGTGACCCGCTGATGATTGAGACCGTGGGGGGGTTGAGGAGGAGGAGGAATCGCGTCGCGCCAGGCCCCGTGGCCGCGCTCAGAGCGATCTCTGCCTCCCCTCGCCGTGCCCCCGTCCCCTCTTCGCCGCCAGCCCTGCCCTGCCTTGCCCACGCTCTCGGTCTGGCTTGCCCTTCGCTAGTCTCTCAGCAGCCTCTCCCCCCTACCTGGCCCTGGTCTAGTCGTCTCACTGCCCTGCACCGTGACTCATTTGTCTCCAGGAGTGCTTCTGCCCTCCCTCTGTCTTACCGCTTCTCTGGACTTGCACCTTCTGCCCTGGCCGCATCAACCCACGCTGCTGTGTCGCGACAGCCTGGCTCTACCCTTACCTCGTCACGGCATTCGCAAGGTGAGCAGCTACTCTCTAAGAGGGGTAACGGGGCTGAGGTGTCTGTTGGGTTTGAGGGGGTTGTGTTGGGGTACATTACAAAGATCGTCAGTGGTGGAAATTTCAAAGTTTCGTGGCGCCCTCGAGTTGTGTGTATGCTGCCCGTGGTACTGCGTCACGGTGTTAAGATGGGAATGTGGAATTTCCACCACTTGGTGGCAGTTGAGCAAGTTTCAAGTTTTTCAAGTTTAATTTATTAGGTGTAGCCCTGTGAGCCACTCGACTCTTGAATCGGGTGCAACCGCAACAAACAAAAAACATGAACAAGAAAACATCTTCAAGTGAATATGTGACTAAGAGCAGCGGTCGATGTGTTGGAATGGGAGGTTTACTTGTTGGTTTGATATGGGCAATGATGATGAGTTGTGCTTCTGTTGACCATTACTCGCACCTAACGCACTTCACATCAACATTAGTCGCACTTAATCGTCCCGGAGGGCATAGCCCACGGCGCCTTGCGAGTAGCGTTTTATTAATGTGATTGGATCGTATCAGCCATGGTCTTGCTGTCACAATCCTTCTCGCTGCTGCACATTAAGTGAGCTTAAGGGCATTTCCTTCTTTGTTTGATAGAGCGTCACCGCCCTCGTCCCTTGGCCCATGATTCCTTCCAGCGGCGTGTCCTGCTCAAAGCCCGCTTTTCTTGTTACAGTGTCAATATAACGATTTGCATGTTTTTCTTACGCGTGAGTGGTCCACTCGCTGCTGTCTTGGTGTCATTGCAAAGCATGCAAAGTTCCACGGTTCAGTTGCTCACGTTGCAGATTTCCTTACATTTTATCTTTCAGCGCCCACGTATCTTGAGTGTAATTAAACGAGCAGGTCCGGTGAGTGGGTTTACATGCCTGGGGCAGCATGCCTCCCACAATCTTTGGCAGCCACCCAGAGTAGTAGACAAATGAATTCAAAAAGTCAACAGTGCCTCTGGCCTTTAGTTGATATAACAAGATATGTTGGCATAGAGCCATCCTCTCCGGTCGAAATGTTGAAATCTGTGTATTAAGTTGAAACGTATGTTTCATCTCCGTTTAGATTAGAAAAGCCCCATTGTCTCACAAATACTCTTGTTTTCAGAAGGGTCCTAACATCGGGATGTTTGGCCAGATCCGTTTCTGCGTGTTCTAATGCACGTGAGAGAGAAACAGGAGAACACCCGTGTACACAAGGGGATAATACAAGCTCAGCACGGGCATCTCCTAGCCACTTCACAGCCCAGTGGGTTTGGGAGTTTTACAGATCCGCATGTAATCCACGAACCCATGCCTCCAGTGTGCAGCTCATAGTCATGCATATCTGCACCCAACTATAAAATGAAATAATATTTTCAACCGCATGCCAGTGAATGTTCACGTGTCTAGTATTGCATTTTTAATACATGACATTTTATTATTACACTTTTGCATTTATATGGCCTCTTAATGCGACTGCCTCTAAATCGTATACATATATTGGGAGATCGGTATCAATGTGATCCTGATTTTTGTGTTTAGAAAGAGTTGGAGGGCAGAATGATGTAGAAACGAGAGAAACAGGAGTTTTCCTTTATTGTAAATGTGCGAGTGAGAACAAGCGCTGATAGAACACTTTTTTATTAGTGTTTCGTGTGAGGGCTTAGGAACAGTAACAGGGAACTATTGATTATCCACGGTAAATAAACGACAAGGCGTACACAAACACGTTCATTTTAAAACATCTACATAAAAAAGCACGCACAAAATAAACAATAGGAGGAAAATTTACCATCAAATATGAGACCTAAAATAGCTATACATTCTCACCGGGATACTTGGAATGTCACCTCTTGAAGCACACCTTGCAATCATTGGCTGCCAATCTTCTTGTTGGAAGCAAGACGAGGCTATGATATCGGCAATGAAGTCACATCCGGGTTAATTCCGGGTTGTATTGGGCAGCCCGATTTCAAAGCTGGCCTGCCCAGGCTAGCACCAGCCTAGCAGTTCCAGCTGTTACCCGAAATACAGTTTTGTTGACGGCCCAGATCCAGAACGGCCTGAGTTCATCTCGACTTTAGAGGTGCATGTGGACACAGCATTAGTATATTGCCTCTGATCCCAGGACCTGTCCACTCAATGCTTTTAATTTTGATTTTTGTTTTCTATCTACGTGACTTTACCGAAAGAACCAAGAATATGAATTCCTGCAGTCACGAAAGTTGTAAGTCTAAATCTGTCCACTCAACTTTAGTGCCCATATTCGCAAATAAGAATATCAACTGTTAGGAAAAATAATCGTTCAACGAAATGATGGGCGATGGACGAAAATGGTTACAGAATGAAAGCCAAGGGGGAAGGGGGGAACCCGACCAAGAAAAATGATGGGCGATGGACGAAAATGGTTACAGAATGAAAGCCAAGGGGGAAGGGGGGAACCCGACCAAGAAAACTGAACTGTAAGTTATTTTTTTTTATTTACCATGAAAGGCACACTGAACTATATAGTTATTTTTCAGAAGCCACCTAGCCACAAATGATAGCTCAACGAAGTGCCTTACGTGGAAATGTATAACAGCCAAACACTCTAAACGCACGTTACTAAATGCGGAGGGAAAAACCGGAGGACCCGGAGAAAAACCCACCCGACCATGGGGAGAACATGCAAACTCCAAATATACAGGCGTCAAGGTTGGGATCGAACCCACGACTTCCTGTATACCAGGCGAGGCAGTTAACATTTTACCACCGTGGCGCCGACGACTACCACGGAAATGGAGCAGCCAAATCGGTTCGTGTGAAGGAGCGAGATGGAATGTGGCATTGCCGGTGACGTCGTAGGGAGGCTTTCATCTAGCAGTGGATTGCCCATGGCTCATGATGATGCTAAGCAAAAGGAAAATTTGTATTCGTATTCGGTGAGAGCCCAGTCACCTGTTAACTTAGTAATGTGTGTTTGTTTTGTCATTGTACACAACTTGGTGGTAAATGTTTTGATTGTATGGCTTTGCATCACCCCTGGTTGCTACTTGGCCCATTGTTTCACCGTATAATTCGACGTGACATTTTAGTTTCCTGACAACAAAACGAGCCACTTGAGCGGGTTTTCTCAATATCCTGCGTGTAGTGAGAAAACCATTGCAACACCCGTGAGATAAAAATAGATTTTAGGAAAACCCCAACACGCATGATTATACTTCTCAGTCAATGCGACCGAACTGATTTGTGTTTCTTATCTGATCTGTGTACCAGACCGTTTCAAACCCACCATCAAAGCCGTACTGTGCTACGATTCTCATGAACGTGAACTTTCACGAGCAGTCACAGGTTTACTGTCTCATCGCATGGATCACATCAGGCAGGGGGATTTACTCAAGTGCTTCTGTAGCTAAGAATGTCAGTGTTTCACATAAAGTGCAAAACATGTATGTATGTATGCATGCATGTTGAACTTTTTTCGCACCGTACGTAGCCCAACCGTGCTAATCGGAGGTGCGGGGGAAGGACAGCAAAAATAAGGTCTAAAGAAGTGAGTTTTCAATCTAGAAAACATTGATAGAGGCCATCACGGTGTCTTATTAAGACGCATTTGCTTCCTGACACATTTATATTGTTAAATACACAGCTTAAAACTTCCATCAGCTATCTCATCAGCAGAGCCAAGTAAGTTAAACAAATACTGCTGGGTTGTCAGATGTCATTTGCAAGGTACGCCACCTTCACAATGGGGCCCTGCCAGCACAAATCATTTATGAATAAAAACTCGTTATGCTCTGTTGTGAATCATTATTGGTAATGCATAAGGAAATACGTATTTACTCAATACTCATTATAAAAACAATGTTGACTTTGTAAATGATTATCTCGGCATGTAAGAAGCTACAAAAACTTGGGGGCACGTTTGCAGTGCAGTTCGCTGTTTAATTCAGTTCACAGCACAGATGGCCTTACGTCTTTTTAGACACTCACTCGGCGATGATGCGGCGGTGATGTCCAATGGGGATTCGATACATTTCCATCGTAAATGCAGCGTTGACACACGCTGTGCCAACTCCACACCCACCGTCAACCGAGGCACTCTTCCTTAATATCCTCACTTCCCTTCACTCGGCCTCTTTTTTGCAGCAGGCTCGGTGCGAGACAGACAGAACAGAACTTTGCCGATCCATTGATGACTGTATTGGTGTTTGTTTGCACAAAAGTGTCTGACAGGTCAGGTTTGGCTCGCACGTCTATGATTATCACAGTAGGCCAATGTTTAATGTTTACCTGAATTGAAACTTTGCTTGTCTTTGCGTCTGCCTTATGAAACAATTGTGTGTATATCTGCCATTCCTCTGTGTCTGTTAGACATTGGTGTGCTTGCGATGCACTCCTGGTCTCTCATTGTTTGTCTGATAGTTGCTTAATTGACTACCTGCCACTGTCTTATTATCTGTTTGCGTGCTTGTGTCACTCTGTTATTATTATCATCTGCACGACTGCCTATTGTTACATCACAGGATCGTGGTGAGATGGCGCGGTGGCTCGGCGAGACCTCATCCAGCAGTGATTAAGCATGGCTGATGATGATGGTGATGACTGTTGCCGTCAAATTGCCTTCCCCGTATGTCATTGTGTCGTTTGCCCGCCAGCTTTGCAGGCGTTCGCGATCACAATGACTGCAGTTTATTTGCACGGGCTCACCACGCGGAGCCAAGAGCTCACTGTGGTTTTTGTCGTTGTCAGTTAGAACGAGAGTGACGCACGTGCGGCCAGGATGAAGGATGAACAGCCCGGTAAGCTGCTGGAGACGCACGCACGTGAACGGATTTCCCACCACCTTCGGAAAAACAACCTGGTCGGATCGATGTTCATCAGCTCCTTGATGCGATTTTTGTAATGGCTTAACAACAGTCAGTTGAGTATTGAAGGTATTGGATTAGTTGGTACATGTTCCTTTTGAAAATAAAAATGTAGCGAGTAAAATGTGGTGTCCTTGGGCTTGTGTGTTTAGAGCCATGTTTTAGTTTTGTTCACTATTTGCACAATGGTGTATCGATCAAAACAGATGTTTACACTCCCGATATGTGCATTGAGTTTTTTGTTTGTAAGAATCTCGTGTGATGAAATAGAATTGTACGGATAAAATGTTTCTTATAGTCTCATGGAATAAATGAGATGGCAGATGAGAGAGAATGTAAGAGACGTACAAGACAAGACAGAAAAGATGAGACGGTACAAATTTAACTAAATGGAAACAATATAACGATTAACCTCTGACGATTTTATCAATTTTCATGTCTTGGGGTCACGATTATACTTTTTTTCCAGAGTCGATTCCTTGTCTCGTTTGACTGTTTAATTTTGACTGAATATTTCACATGTTTGTCTCGTTTGTCCTGTTTTTTTTCTTTCATTATTCAAAGGGTTTATTAGCATATCACTTTAAAATAAATCATAAATCACAGATTTTTAGACAGCACCATTCAACAGAGCCGGGGGGGGGTGGGAGTCATTGTCGCCAACGTTTACGCGTCTGGTGCTCAGGAAGATAGTCCGTGTGCCCTCAGCAGATCGGCTCACTTCTCTCGTCGTCACCCGAGTCGACCAAAACTTTCGCGACCTAATTGCGCAATTTTCCTTCGTGAATAAGTCGGTTATCACGTAACTCACTTGTATTGCCCTTGAAAAGCAGAGAGTAGCTGAGATTCGAGGCGGGTGAAGTTCACGAGCGCAGTTTGGCGTGAAGGTTGTGGTTATCGCCCGTGTGTAGGCGCAGGGCTTTGGGGCTTTAACGAGGCAGCCAAAACGATAACGCGAGCGGCAATGCCAGCTGTTCATATCAACGCGCACGGTGGTTGGCGAAGTTTGCTTAACACGCAATTTGGCATTTCCGGTTTTTACTAGCGTGGTGAAACAATGTGCAGTTGTTGATGTTTTGTAATAATTGGATGTCAAAAATGTTCCCGGGACAAATTTGGAGGCAATTTAAACAACGGCGCGGTCACGTCTTATTTCACTCGCATGTCATTTCTGTGATACCGCCGACAACCAAATCGCCAAGAATGTGCCAGTTCGTGTCATCTCGGCAGCTATGCAGGGTGGAGCTTGGTTAGTACTTGGAAGGGAAGACTGTCTGTGAATGCTGTGTGTTAGACTTGTACATGGAGGTGGCCAAGAGATGACAGCACCGCAAATGGACACTTGAGTCTAACTGTGCCGAGCTGTGCGAGTGTTTAGCCTCTGATTATACGAGGTGGGTTCCCTCCCACATGAAGCCAAACGCGCACGTATGTATGTATGTATGTTGAACGTCTTTCCCACCGTACGTAGCCAACCGTGCTATCGTTGGTGCAGGGAAGGACAACAAACTAAACACAAAGCATGAACACAATTGGCCAAATCGTTAAATGTAAGACCTTCCTGAAAAAGAGTCCTGAGACTCGGCGATGCTTTCCTGCGTAAATGAAGGGCATTGTCATCATTATTCATATTGTTGATGAACAGCAATTGCAGAATCGGCATCTTCTTTTATGTGCAGCTGGCTGTCATTCTATTCTTGTGTGTGGAAATATGTTAAGGAACTGTTGAGGGCTGCATCAGAAAGTTCGTGTCGCTTTACTGTTCCTGCACCATTGCAGGATGAGTAGCCGACTGTGGCTTACTACTGGGTGCTCCATAGTTTGGGTTACATGGCCACAGTCAGGCTGTGGCTCGCGTCTTACATTTTTCCATTCATGAAGGAGTTGTACGCATTGGCCTGTTGATGTTCTGTTGCGGTTGATGATTAAACCAGTGTCTTTGAGTAATTAATGTTCAAATTCAGGAGGTGCAATGTTTGCTCTCTTGAAGGAGGTGTTTAATCTGGACTTCCATGTTGTATCACTCTATTTTCTAACAGCATTTTTCCGGATGTGGGTGAGATTCTAGAATGGTGACAGCGTGATCCCAGAAGGGGGATCAATGGCGAGGTACATTGTTGAGTTCTTAGTTTATGGGTAGGTGGTTGTCCTTGGCAATAAAACGTGTAAACTTTCTTGGAGTTTGCCCGATATCTCTGCGTATATATGGTGGTAGAATGTTCGCCAGAATAGGGAGGCCAGGTTATTGATGTCGGTTTCAGTGTTACGATTCTGGTTATGATGCGCATTGTGTTATTTATTTGATCGTCTAGTTTCGTGTATAGAATGTGCAGTTTTCTTTCGTATGGCATGTAAGCAACAGTTTGTATAGATGTCATAGTTGAATATTAAGGTCCTTCAACCAGTCCGAGGCGGCAGTAGATGCTCCATGGATTGCAGCGATAGTGATGTTGTTTTGATGGTTTGGGTTTTACCACAGTCACAAATTGGCAAATCTTTCATTTTCCATTCATGGAACGTGTATGCACATCTCCCATGCTGCGTCCGAGCGTGGTTCAGTGTGGTCCATAGGCATCGTGAGAGAGAGAATCCCGGAACTTCCACCATCAATTGGATTGCTAACTATATTTACATTGTATATAGTTCTGGTTGTGTATTATTACTACTACTTTATTAGTCATGTTTATAAAATGTCAATGCTTTTGTTCTACCGAACCCCTGTAAACCCACCCTTCCCCATGTGATGTCCTTGCTGCTTTGGTCGGGTCGCCATTGAATAGAGTTTCTTAGCTCAATGGGCCTTACCTGCAATAATCGACTGGCTCGCCCGGCTGCCCAGGCTGACACAATAAACTCACTGCACTTAAGAACCCAGTAGTTACAGGTAGCTTCCTGGATTCAAACCCAGCATGTCAGTGGTGGCAACTCCCTAGCAACATTTGTTTTGAGTCCACACACTGCTGAAGACTCGGAAAATATTAATCCGGGGCCAGAGTTTGTGTGCTTAAGCGATGCTGCTGAAAGACATTTGTCCAGAAGAGATTTTGGTTGCTGGACCAACACGTTATTTAATTTAAAATTGAAGGCAATGAATGGGAGCCTTGTAAGCCGATTATGTGTTACTCACCAAGATGGCACGTAATACAATCTGGAGCAGCAGCAGCAGCCGCTAGCTTTGTCTGCTAAGTTCAGCCGGGGTATTGCAGATTTAATTTGTTGTCATCTTTCGAACGATAGAAAAAGGTTTGGAGCCGAAACTTTACTTTAAGGTGAGCGGTTATCATTAGATACGTAAATGACTCGCTCGTTCCATGATTCAAGGACTTTTAGCACAGTTCAACGTCACACCAAGGTTCGCTTGTGATATTTACCCTTGTGTTGTGCGTGGAATCCTTAGCGGAATGAATCGGTAGAATCTAAAATTCCACATGCGATCAAGCCTGAGAATCGATATTAACGATGAATCGTTGAGTCGTTGTATCTCAGGACCATGTCAGTGCTACTACCCTCGTGATGCTGAGCACTACATTTCCCGTAAGGAGCTGACTTCCGCTTGGCAGATCATCAGACCGCGGTAGTTTTTCCGTCCCATTGGCCATGTGGTCTGTGAAGATGTGAGGGCATTACAGCTGTCGCGCTGCAAATTCTGCGATGCGTACGTGCTTTACCGTGCGTTCCATGGTGCAGTTGCTAGGTTTCTGAAAAGTATTCTGAGATCGCTCGTTATCAACCATCATAGAAATGAGCAAGGTTGGCTGCAATTGAACTCCGGCGCACTGTCTATGCGTTGTATTGATCACGATAATAATTATAAAGCCCGCGGAACGGCTGTACTTTAGACTTTAATTGCCCGAAGGCCCTGCTGCCGGTGTTTCTGCTCCTCTGGAAAACGTGAGGGCGCGGCTGGCACTCTTTCAACTTGCGCTGTTGTCACACGGCTCCTGAGCGACGAGAAGTTTGAGTTCAGTGAACCGGCAGCCAGTCGTGGTTCGGGAGGCTCAAAGGGGGCACAGCCAAGGGCTTTGAAGCGCGCCAAGTGACCCACCGTGTCATGCACCACGTGACGCGCACCGTGCCACGCGACGCTCCGTGCGACCCACTCCGTCTCAACGCGACACGCCACGTGGGGTTCTGGTGAACGTGTGCGGGGTTTCACCACGTCACCGCTTTTGTGTTTGCACTGTCGAAAAGTTAACTTTATGCCCACATTATTTGTTTATTACTAACTGAGGCATTGTTGAACATAGCACACCTCATATCATAGACAAATACAATCTCTATGTCTATATGACTTTGTCAATGAAGGTGACTTAGAGCGCTTTACCAAAAATAACATTTGCATGAATTCCTAACACTTCATAATAAACAAAAAACAAGACACTTAGCTTAAAATATCACCAAAGCGATGCCCTCTCGGCAGTGTGATGGGGAGCTTGTGGAGGGGGTGTGTGCAGGGGTAGGTCTCTGGGGTGGTTCAGCAGTGTCTTTTTCAGCATGTGTGTGTGTCTGCGTATGCGTGCAGTGCATACCTAGTTTAGCACAAGCCCTGTCACCACCGCTCGGTGGCGAATGGCAGTTGTTGTGTGGGTGATGGGCTTGTGTGGTGCATGTGCCTGGAAAGAGCGCGTTGCGTGGCAAACCCGGCGACCCGAATTCAATTCCTGCTCACGACGAACACCAGTGACATTTATCTGAACCAGTACTGGGCCTCCCCAAGGTCGACTCAGTCTCAAATGGCTACCAAGTGTGGTGTGTAAAGCATCGCCAGACATGATGCTGGAAACCCACCCCCTCATGTACCGGTGCCGGCTTTCATAGGTGCTTGGTCACAGCATTTGCCCTTACGGTCTGTTAAAGCGATACGGGGGGGGGGGGGGGTGGTTTTTTTTTTTTTTTTGGGTGTTGTAAGTCGTTCAGCGTGGGTGTGTGGTGTGAGCTGCTGCAGGCTGCATGGGCAGGGTGGAGATGAAGGAGGCTGGGGTTGGGGGGCCTCTGGGCTTCAAGTTGCATGGGGGAGCCCCCAGCAGCCCAGGTACCTGAGGAGGATTTCCCGGTGGCGGAGGGGGCGAGCGTGGAGTTGAGGGCCAGCTTGCTTGCACACGATGCGATAATTATGCTCTTATTCTTAATCCCACATCGTAACGTGTGCCGATTGATTGGCTGATGCCTAATTATCGTGGCGTAATGAGACTCAGCCGTGCCCAATCCCTGATATCTTCCATCGGCAGTGAAGTATCCAGTGGCGTATCCAGGAATTTACGTCGCAGCTTTAGGGACGGGCGGACAGGTGGCTTCACAAGGAGAGGAGCCACTTGGCTTGAATGAAGATGCAACCCAGGTTTAAGGGTTACAGCTTGGGAGTGTTTTGGGGAGCGACAGTTCCTTCGTGGATACGTCACCACTGGTATCGGTTGCCGTGGCCGATTGGTCGACCGATAAGAGTGGAATCGCCAAAAGGAATGACGATTAATGAATGAAATTGATCGAATGTCTTTGAAGCGTACATTCATATTGTTCAACAACTTGCATTCCATTTTAGCTTTCGAAACACGTTTGTAAAAAAAGTCAAATCTGGCAATAGGAGTCACAGATTTTAAATATATTACGAAATTTGTTATCAGAAGGCTTCTGTGGTCCTTATTTGTCAGAGAGCCCAAGCCCGTTTAAACGTAACAATTTTCTGCCAGATGGAATGCCATTTGTTACTGCATGCATGCTCATATTCTCCAGTGCGGGTTGTCGCTGTGTGGAAATAATCTCGTGATTTTTTTCTTGTTTGTAGTTTCGGAATTGATCCCATGTTTTGTTTTCACTATTCTCGTGACTCGCGTAATGTTGCAATCGTGGCCATGGTGGCCATTTCCCACAAAATCTGCCCTTTCTTCATAGCACGTGACGATTAAAGAGTGACTTGCATCACCAACTTCTCAAACGCTACTCCTCGCAGCCCCTGCCTCGCACAACGAGGCCTGCATTGATTCACCGATTAAAATCCATTCTTTCGGTCATGATATACGTGTGAAACGGTGTGCGTAAGAATATATTATCTTATCATGGTCGGGCATCCCCGGTCTATCCACTGCTGGATGAAGTCTCCTCTTGTAGTCGTCAGTCACATGATGCAAAAATCCATCGCGCTCCTGCACACGAGCCGATTTCATCACTGTCTCCACGGTGGACATCCTCTCGGAGCATGGCTGATGATGATGAATTGCAGAGCGAGGCACCACTCTTGTTTGCTGATATTGATCCTGATGCCTCCAAAGGAGACTCGGCTGCAGGAACAGGAGGTTGAAAAGCCCGAATGCTAACTGCTCAGAGAAGTGGTTTAATCATCACTGCCTGTCCTCTTAAATGTTTGTATGTCTGCTCATCTACATGTCTGAAAATCACAACTTTGCCTTTTGTTTTTATTTTGGAAACATAAAACACAATCGTGCTGCTGCTTCACGAACAGGCTCCACAATGCGCTGGGTGAGGTCGGTTGTGAATCTAAACCTGTGACTCGCTCACCATGCGCTCGGAGTGAGTCAGGTCACTGAACCTTTCAACAGCTGAACAATTGGGCTGATTCTGCTGCTGCTGCCCGTAATATAAAACGTTAAAGCCTTCTATCGGGTTACACCTGCTCCTGTGAGCCCATATATGGGTCCGTGTCCTCAGTGGTGTTCTTGCTCTTCACAGTCACTTTTTTATTTGGCATTGATTAAAAAAAATAGTGCGTGCAGAGGTGGCCGGGTGTGACAAGGGGTCAGAGCCATGGAGCCGACACTGCAGAGATAGTGGGTTCGAATCTGAGTTTCAGCCGGGGGTTCGCAAGTGAAGCCTGTCCTCCCAATGACTGCACACTAAAGAATGCGTACTAAACTCGAATTCTGCTCATGAAATGTTTTGGTTTGACCACTGTGCAGCAAGAAGCTTGGGAAAGTGCGTGGCCCTCGACTTTGTGCATTAAAGGTCAATTGATGAGATCTCAGGAGCAGCTCTGTTGCATCTCCTTCCATGGGCCGCTCTCAAACTCAGAGTGATGCATTGGTCGTCTGGAGCTCCGAGTGGACACTTCATCTCATGACGTGGATCGTACAATCTGAACATAACTGGGGGGGGGAATGACAATAATGAAAATAAAATGAGAGAAAAACACCCATGTAACAACTCCTCTAATTGCCATTACTGCACGGCACTCGAGGGTTTCTAGTGGCCAATTGTGGATGTACTCTTGAGCGTGTCGTCCCCTCCCTTGGCTGCCACTCCGCCTTCAGTCTCGACCACCAGTCGGCCATCATCGCATCTATGATGTGCCCGGCTCAAGCCCACGTACTTTTCTTTACTGTCGATTTGATGTCTCTCGGTGGCATTCACACTCTGATCCATGCGTTCCTCTCCATGTGCCTGCGTAATTCCAAGCGTGCAGATGATTACAGTGCTCATCGAAGTGTCCGAAATTTATATTGGAAATCGTGGGAACCGCCCCCAATATTGGGACAGTTCACCCCGACTTGCAGTGCTGCTTTTTGGCACAGTGACGGTGCCGTGATGATTAACGCTCCTTGTGATGATCATCGTGAAGGGATGTCCCGATTACACGTACACCTGTGTCAGCCACGTGATGTGCTTTTTTTTACTCCAGGTAATGTATTATACAACTTATCTGATGCTCGACATAATGAACAGGACTGCCAAGGTAGATGAAGACGAGCAGCAATCTGGCAGACAGTGACATGAAGACAGATGGACCACACGGGCACATGTGCAGGCAGTGACATACTGACTGACAAATGGACAGACGGGGGGTGGGGGGGGAGTAACAGACGTTAATTGACACACAGGGCACACAGACTTGATTGTTTGATTTTTTTTTATTTATGTGGCTAAGAAACAATCAGGTTTAAGCTGTTTTACAAGAATGACTCACGGTGAGAGAGTGATTGACAGAAAGACAGCCAGACAAATCACTTTTCTCTTGCAGCAATAACAAGGGACACTCTTTTTTTTCCTACTTGCCAAGACCCCCTTGAAAATGCTCCGTGCATCTAAGGGCTTATCCTGATAGGATAAAGATAATTGTCAATTAAAACACAAATCATTCAATGGGATTGACGTTTTTTCTCCCGACGTTGCCCCCCCCCCGCCCTCCCTCTCTGTCCCCTCTGCCCCCACCCGCTCCCCGACCAGGCGAGGAGGATGGGGTGCTCAGCGATGGAGTCAGCAGCTACAACAGCCTCGACTCTCCGCAGCGGTCGCCGCCGGAGCCGCACGAGAGCAGCGACGCCCCCGCCGAGATGTCCACCTACTTCGACGACAAGATCCCCGTGCCGGACGCTGGCGCTGTGAGCTGCTGCTGTGTTGGGGAAACCACTGCTGCCCCCCCCGCCTCACCCCCCCCCCCCACCTTTCCCCCTCCCCCACTGTCTTTTGAACACTCTCCAACTCGGGTCGAAGGCATTCATCGGTCAGATCTGTAATGGTGAGGGGGAGTGCGATGACTCTCGTAAAGATGATCCAATATGATATGAACTTTAGGGTAAAATCGTGTTGCATTTGGCGACTCGCCGTGAGTGAAAATTATCCGAATTGATCAAAGGGCTGAACAAACATGGTACATGTACGGCCCTGTTATCAATGTATCTGCATGTAAGTGTTCATGTGCACGTTCATTCAAGTGTATGTGTGTGGCGAGCGGTAGTTTAGAGGTTAGTGTTTGCGTTACGAACCTGGCAATCCGCGTTCGATTGGCACTCACGGCCAACATCGGTAACGAATATCTGAACTGGTCCTGGGCTTCCCCTAGGTCAAATCAGCCTCCAATAAGTATCTGATGCGGTGTGCAAACACCACCACTGGCGAGCAAAAGGCGGCCTGGCGTGGTGTTGGCCACCCACCCCCTCGTGTGCCTTGCCGGCCTTCATAGGCGCTCGCTAGCAGCACTTGTCCCAACAATCTGTTCAGGCTATACGGGGGATCTTTGCCTTTGTTTTACACGTGTATGTGTGTGTACGTGGCTGTGGCTCGCTCAGGGCACGTTCAGCTTCAGGAAGCTGTGGGCCTTTACAGGTCCAGGGTTTCTCATGAGCATCGCTTACCTGGACCCGGGCAACATCGAGTCGGACCTGCAGTCGGGAGCCAAGGCCGGTTTCAAGGTGCCACACACGTCGTGCGACAAGGGCGCCGTTGCCACGCTATGTACAAACATCCATTTAGGCACACGCTCCTACGCGCACATGCCTATAGACAACACCTACGGCCTTCATTCGGCACCAAGTTTACTTTTTATTTTACAAGGTAAGGCCCACTGAGCTATATAGCTCTTTTTCAACGGTTTTATTTAACTTGACTTGTATTTGTCGTGGTCAAATCTTGTAATCAAAAGTTCATCTACTACCTGTTGTCTAATCAATTCCAAATTTTGCACATGTACTCGGATCCGGTGACAGTGCATGCTTGTATTAAAATCGGCATAAATTCATCAATTAATTGCCTCCTTTTAAGCAATTAAAACATTTTCATGGACGGCATATTAATTATATATTTTTGTGTAGGTGAACAATGCCACGGTCCCTAAACTGTGGAATCGTCTCGCCCAAGAAGTAGGCGCCCACGTGTCTCTTGTAATCAAGATGTCGTCCACTTCCCGTTGTCCAATCGAGTTATTTACTTTTTAGTGCACTTTAAAATACAACCGTTGTTTAAAAACAACTTTTTTAAAGGAGTTTATTCAGAAGTGACCTGGCAACAAACGATTTCTCAACAAAGTCGCTTATCACGTGGTAATTTACAGCAGCCAAATACTCTAAAACACACGTTTCTAAAATTGAGGGGAGAACCGGAGGACCTGGAGAAAAATCCACGCAAACTCCAAATATACAGGCATCAGGGTTGGGATCAAACTCACAAACTCCTGCATACCAGGCAAAGTAGTTAACATCTTGCCACCGCGGTGCCTCTTTGTGGCGGTTACATCACCACAGCGCTTGTGCCAGGCGAGGTGCACTTTGAGGCCACGTGAAATGTCGACGGCTCGCTGACAGGAGGTCATGGGAGACATGCCAAGGTGTTATGGGTTAACTGATTGAGACATTCGCCGATGCACACACTCGTGCACAAAGGCGGACACACGCCTGTACACACGCAGGCACATACACGCCCGTACACACACAGGCGTTCGCTTACAGCACGAGCCCGAACAACCTGTTAATGGCTACATGGGGGTTCTTTGTCTTTGTCCAGCTGCTGTGGGTGCTGCTGACGTCTACCATACTGGGCTTGCTTCTGCAGCGCCTCGCCGCGCGGCTGGGGGTCGTTACGGGTATGCACCTCGCTGAGGTGTGCAACCGCAACTACCCCAAGGTACTGCCGCACTCACCCACACACCCAACACTCGCCCGCACTCACACACACACAACATTCACCCTCACTCAACCACAAACCAAACATTCACCCAACTCACCTGCACTCACCCACACCCAAATTAACCCACACACCCAAATTAACCCACACACCCAACACTCACCCCAACACTCATCCAACACTCACCCCAACACTCACCCACACACCCAACACTCACCCTCACACCCAACAGTCGCACACTCCACACGGGCCTGCACACCCATACTCACCTGTACACACCAGGGAATAGATATTTGGTTGCCTGGCTCATCGCACAGCATGCTCGCCACCGCTTCACCCTCAAATTGTAATCCTTGGCCATATTTGGAGAAGATGTAAATTCATGGTGGAATGGTGGCACCAGTGGGTTAGCGCTCTGCGCTATGGAAACCGCCAGCCCGAGTTCAACTTACATCCATGGGTTACATTGGCAGCGAGTGATATTTGAACCGGTCCTGTGTCCCTCTCCCCTCCATCATTCTGTACTAACCTAGGTGTTGAAGTATGATAATAAAATGCAAATTTCCATGACCGACATGGCATGAGGAGGCCTTCATGCACTTATAGATTAAGAACGGCTGGAGGTTCTCTTTATTGTAAATACATATTGTAATTGTGTTACGTCATCCTGCGTTCGTGTGTAGATCCCTCGCATCATCCTCTGGCTCATGGTGGAACTGGCCATCATCGGCTCGGACATGCAGGAGGTCATCGGTTCGGCCATCGCCATCAACCTCCTCTCCAATGGCGCGTGAGTGGTGCCAACACGGCTCCCCTAGCACCGTGCTGCTTATTACTCAGTTTGGGGATGACGCCTCGGTCTCTGTAGCAGTTTCCGCTCAACCATCGCTCAGGCGGAAGGGCTCTCACTCTCATTCCTTCCTCTGGCAAGCCGGCTTCTCTGGCCCTGTTCAAGTGCGGGCTCTGGCCCTGGTTCATTGTCTTTTTTATTGTATATGTGTGTGTGTATCTAGGCGGCCAGGCATGGTGCTGGCCTCCCACCCTCTCGTTTTCTGTAACGACGGCCTTCATAGGTGCTCGCTAACCATACTTGCCCCAAAAGTCTTTAGGCTACACGGAGGAGATCTGTGTGTTGTGTATCTATGGACATCCGTGTGTGTGTGTGTCGCCACCTGCAGGGTTCCTCTGTACGGCGGGGTGCTCATCACCATCGCCGACACCTTCGTATTCCTGTTCCTTGACAAATACGGTGAGTCGCTCCACCGCTGCAGTGAGTTCTCAAAATACCGGGCCCATGCAGGGGTGCAGGGTGCCCCGCTTTGTCTCTTTTCTTAACCATACGAAGGCAATGTGCAAGCTGAAACCACCGAGAATCGCGAGCCACCATTGGAACAGACGAACCGATGCTGCAGCGGTTAAATGTGCAGTGCAATATAAAACAGTTTTTTCCTGGCACGTGACGTTTTCTGCGCAGGGTAGAAATGCAGCTTTTGACAAGGCAGCATTGCATTACCTGCTGTTCAATTGTTGAGCAATGGGAGTGTGGTTTTAGAATTTGTATTTCTGGGGCCTCCCAAAACAACACCGCGTTCTGTTTGAGGATTCGTATATCCACACAAGTTATTTGAAGGATAGGCTATTACCAACCTCACTGGATGCTGCCGTGGCATAATAGTTAGCACACTGGACCAGCAATCCAGAAGCCGTCCGTATCAACTCCCAGTGCAGCAGTCGAAATGATGGTGCAAGCATTTTGAATCCCTCCCGGCCTGGTTCACACAGCAGTAGAAAAGGCGCCACCACCTGTAGTCGATGGGCATTTCGCGTGCGGTGGGGGTTAAGTGTGGGTAATGTGTAAAAATCGGCCAAATAATACCTTCAAAAGAGCATTTTCCTAGAGCTCCCTCGAGTGGAGGCTCTTCTGGGAGCAGTGGCGTGAACAAAGCTATTTCAGGGTTCCACCTTTATTTCTACAAACCTCAGTTACACCCACACACTATTGCCTGCCCTTCCGCCTGCCTGCCTGCCCTGCCCTGCCCACTCACCAAGTTGCACCTCTTTGTCATTGCTTCACCGCATGCTCATCCTCTCCTCCCCAGGACTGCGGAAGCTGGAAGCGTTTTTCGCCGTGCTCATCACCACCATGGCCATAACGTTTGGGTATCAGGTGGGTGCCTCTCCGTCCGTGGGCCGGTGCGGCTCGTGGGCTGGTGCGTGAACCATTGCGTGGTACTGCACTGGGCTCTGCGCTCTGCTTGTCCGGGAGCACTGCCAATCGAAATGTCTCCCCTCCGCAAGTGAGCGCGAGGGCGGCGCCTAGCTCCCATTGGTCACGCGGAGCCAGCGGTGGACATCCAGCTCGTGTGCAGGGGACACGTGGATAGTTGCGTCGCGACACCGTGAAAGATAGTGACAGCTCCAGTATGCACGTATGTATGTAGAACTTCTTTCGCAACGTACGCAGCCAACCATGCTAATCAGAGGTGCAATAGGCCATTGTGCAGCAGTAGATAGGTCGCTTTTATTTTCTACCTATGTGACTTTACCGAAAGAACCAAAGAGTATGGATTCCTGCAGTCACGAAAGCTTCAAATCAAGATTGAGTAGATAGATCGTTGGTTACGATGATGACGTGATGCATGCCGTTCATGATATGGAAACTCGTTTCGAACGATTCCAGTCAAATCGGTTCTTACGTACGCGATGCACGCAGCCAAGGGTCTGTTTAACCACGTAACAATGTAAATAACTTGTTGTGCTGACCCACCTCCCCCCTTCCCCCCAGTACGTGATGGTGGCCCCGGACCAGGGCGAGCTGCTCAAGGGGATGTTCTTCCCGTACTGCGAGGGCTGTGGCACCCCACAGCTCGAGCAGGCAGTGGGCATCGTGGGTGCTGTCATCATGCCGCATAACATCTACCTGCACTCGGCCCTTGTCAAGGTGCGAGCGCTCCCACTGGCAGCACGCCTGTGTGCCCCATGCCTTGTGTATCCCTCTGCCTTCAAACATATCTCTGTGTCATTATGTACCCGTGCGTACCTGTCTGTCCATCTGCCTGCATGTTTCCCCGTTTCAACCAGTGGCTCCGCTTGTGTCTCGGTATATCCCCATGCGTTTCTGTCTCCCTTTGTGTCCCCATGTGCCTCTGTGTATTCCCGTATCTCCATTCACATCCTCTTATGTTCCATGTGCCCGTACGCAATCCCCTGGGTGTGCAGTCGCGAGCCATCGATCGCTCCAAGCGTCAGGAGGTGCGTGACGCCAACATGTACTACTTCATCGAGGCCACCGTCGCCCTCTTCGTGTCCTTCCTCATCAACGTGTTCGTGGTGTCCGTGTTTGCCGAGGCCTTCTTCGGGAAAACCAACAACGACGTGGTGAGCACAGCTGGGACGGGTGGTGGTGGTGGTGGTCGTTGGGAGAAGTTGTGTAGGCTGGTGGTGGTGGTGCTGCTGGCTGGGTGGTGGCGATGTTGCTGCGTGGGTGGTGGTTGGTATGTAGAGGGGGTGGCGGTGGTGAGTTGCATTCCACATGTAGTCAGTGTGAGAAGTCGGCCAAATACCATCGAGAGGGGCTCTCCACTAAAGCCCCCTCTAGTGGAGACCCCTTTTGCCAGCAGTGACATGAATAAGCAATTGCAGGGCTACACCTTTAACTTTTATTTTTACCCTTGTGTCTGAACATTTTGAGGGCTAGAGGTGTAACTTCCACGCTGCCCCCCCCCCCCCCATGCGGTTGGCGGCTCCGCACAAGCCGTCTCGTCCGTCACGAGGGCCCCTGTGTAATCGGTCTCAAAGCCGTTGTCGATTGAGCGATTGTCTCTCCCGCCCCCATTCAGCGCACGGTGTGCTTGGATCACCACAGCCCCCACGCGGACATGTTCAGCAACGACTCGAACACGCTGCAAGTGGACATCTACAAGGGGGTGAGGCTCCACCCGACGTGCTGCCGCATCCCGGCCACCTGGATCCATCGACGGCGTGAATTCCCCATCCGCCAGCCGTTGCCGTGCGGTGCTATTGACAAAACTTTCGCTACACGCGCATTTTAGCTTTACGCGCGATAACGTCATCATTCAGCCCTATAGGGTGACGGCACCGTGGCGAAGCCGTAGGCGTTGTTGTTTAAGGGAATCGATGTGTTGTTAGTTTGTTGTGCTTTCCCCGCACCACCGATTAGCACGGTTGGCTACGTACGGTGCGAAACAAGTTCTAGATACATACGTGTTGTGTAATTCAATTTTGCATGGGTGTGACTCTTCTGACCACTGGAGGGCACAACGTTCACCTGGATGTTAAACAGAGGAATTGATTCACGTTTGGATTGGTAATTTATTGACGTGCGAGCGAGAGGAGGTAATGTTACACCTGCAATAATTGCACCTCCGATTGGCATTTCTGTTTGTGTTTTAAAACTTTAGCCTGTTCAATGTCACGCTACTCATAAGCAGCTGTTCTGCTCATTTTCATCAACTCTGGAAGTTGCTGTTAAAAGCAGGTTTCCATTTTCAGTTTTGAAAACTGAGTCAACGGCACACCAGTGTTGGTTGTGGCTACGGAGTAAACGGTGTTAGTTCACCATCTCACCAGCTGATGAGATGAAAACCAGAATAATATTTCTAAACTTTCATGGTTAATCTTCTTGCTTCTTTCGGTAAAGTCACGTCGAAGGGAAATAATAAAATAATAAAAATAAAACATAAAATAATTCTCACGACGTTTCGGTCACAACGCAAGCAGCCGTC
>CM025612.2:8218698-8243583 GCA_014621495.2 Entosphenus tridentatus | reverse complement strand
ATTTTTGTTTCCCCCAAATGTTACTCTTAATTTTTCTTCATTCTCCAAAACTATTTGCAACTCATCTCAGATAGTTACAAGATCAGGAACAGAGTTTCGTAACACTACCTGAAGATTTCCATGGTAAATGTTTTTAACTCTGGGTGTTTGGAGCTAGGTCAAAGGTCGGCAGCCAAAATAACAAGATGACCCATTTTTGTTCGAATTCGATACAAAAACTCTATTTAAAGAGCACGTGAATACGAGATGGTGGTCCTTAACAAATAAGGTCACTAAGCAGTCCTGAAAAGGCTGCATGCAGCTCTAGAGCCACAATTTGCCAACCCCTGAGCTAGGTCAAAGGTCATAACTCTTACAAAGCTCATAAACAATACCATAGGTCCCTGGTTCTTTCCGGGCAGAAGGAGCCTGAACCCACCTCTGCGTGACGAAACCTCGTCAAGTCGGTGCTCTGACGGACAGAACAAATGGGAGACGGACAACTTAAGGTCCTCGTTCTGTAGTCCCTGTTACGTTTCGGTGTCTCGCGAGCCTCTGCTCGTGCGCTCACTCCTCTCGTGCCGGTGCCGCCCCTCCCCGGCCGAGCAGGGCATCGTGCTGGGCTGTTACTTCGGCCCCGCGGCGCTCTACATCTGGGCTGTGGGAATCCTGGCGGCCGGTCAGAGCTCCACCATGACTGGCACCTACTCCGGGCAGTTCGTCATGGAGGTGCGGCGGGGGGACGTAGCGCACCGTTCGGCACCGCTGCATCTCACCACGTCACGCTGCATCGCCGTCTCGCCGCACTGTGCCATCGTTGCGCTGCACCACCACGGGGGGCGCAGCGTCTGCTCTGGGCAGTTTGTTACGGGGGTTTGGGGTCACTGCATCCCACCGCAGAGCGCCGCGTCACACCGCAATGTGCCCCTCTGCACCCGTGCGTCACATCTCACGTCGGTGGCGAGTGACACCTAAACGGGTTCTTGGCACGCATTAGATTGACTCGACCCGAAGTGAGTACGTGGTGCAGATGTCGAGACACGAGTATTGGGGAGATTGGTCGGGCGTGGTGTTCGCCACACCACCCCCTCGTGCATCGTGCTGGGTTTTAATAGGTGCTCACGAACAGCGGCAGCCCCAACAGTGACCGTGTGCACATGGTGCCTCCTATAGGGGTTCCTCGACCTCCAGTGGTCGCGGTTCCGGCGCACGCTGGTGACGCGATCCATCGCCATTTTCCCCACGCTGCTCGTCGCCATCTTCCAAGACGTGCAACACCTGACGGGCATGAACGACTTCCTCAACGTGCTGCAGAGCCTGCAGGTGCCACCTCCTCCCTCTGTATCTTTCCCTGCCTCTCTTTCCCATTCATCTTTTTCCACCTCTCCACTACGTATCTCCACTGCCTGCCTCTCTCTCTCATCTCGCTCTTCACCTGCTTTACCCCCTGCCTCTCTCGCATCCCTCACTCTCGCTTACCTCCATTCCACTGTGTTTTACTCGCTGTCCATGAAAAGCCTTGCAACCGCATCGATGTTCAGCTTCCTCGGCTTGTGTTTACTAAGATTGTTTTACGACAAGTGTGGGTTTCTCTCGACACTCCCAACTCTATAAGCAACAAAAACGCTGCTCGGATATGGAATTCGGGAACTATTTAAAGGAGGACCTCCCTGATAAGAAGACGGAAGTAGGGTGAATGCTTAAGCGAGTCTTTCCTGGGTGAACATTTCAAAAGGCTCTTCTCTTCCGCTCACTCTGTCGCCATGAATTCTCGCCGGGGCTGCCAGTGCTGTCACCGGCTATCGATGTCTTAATGTTGTGAACGCGTCCTCTCTTTCCCCGCAGCTGCCTTTCGCCCTCATCCCCATCCTGACCTTCACCAGCTCCAAGAACCTCATGGAGGAGTTCACGAATAATACGTGAGTGGCCTCCGCATCACCAACCCCAGCGTGTCATCGTCTTTGCCTTCCTGCCTTTTTTGGAAATCGCGATAGAGGGAAATAAAAAAGATTCTTTGTGAGATTTGGGAATTTTTGCGGTAGATTTGTTATGAACAGTACTATCTCTAGAAGGGTGGGTGGGAAAGATTTGTAGCAGTTTATATATAAATAGGGTGCAAATAAAGACTGTTGATGCAACCCTTACAGTCACGAGAGGTGCGTTATAATCAACGCCATGTTAACAATAGAAAATTAACCATCATTGCATCAAATCGTGATAGTTAGTCGAATCGCGATAGGGACGAATAGTTTTATGCCTCGATGCCACAGTGGCAGCTGTCTTCAAATCGTAAAATCGCCTTCGTGTGTCGCCGGCCTTCACGACTGTATCGGCTGCCTTCCCCACGAACCCGCTGCCACCGATCACACCGCGGTGCCGCCCGCGCGTTGTCGCGCAGGTTCTGGAAGGTGGGCGGCGGCATCGTGGTGCTCCTCGTGTGCTCCATCAACCTCTACTTCGTGGTGGTGTACGTCAGCGCCATGGGCCACGTGGCACTCTACGTCGTCGCCTCCATCATCGCCGCCCTTTACCTCGCCTTCATCGCCTACCTGGTGCGTGCAGGAACGCCCGCCCGCTTGAACGCCCGCTATCCTACCTACTCACCCGCCCGCTATCCCGGGGAAGTGCTCGTAATTCACCGTGTGCTGTTGGACGTATTCTGGCAAACAGACTTAATCTTCCGCACCGGGATGTTGGTGCCTGTGAGTAATGCCTCTCAGACAGATGTCTTGTATGTTATTAGAATTGTATTTAAATGTTGACTTCGACTAAACAATTTGTGGAACTGCCCTGAAGTAAACTCAGCATTTCCCACTCTTCCTGCATCGTCCGGGAAATGAGTGACAGTTTATCGTCTCCGCTGACACGTGTGCACGTGTACGCGCGTGTGCGTTTGCGCGCGTGTGTGTATGCGTGCGCGTTGTGTTTATCTTGTTTCCCATTCCCGTCTCTGTTCCACGGCCCGCATCCCCCCACCTGCCCTCTCCATCTGCCCGTCCGTGCGTGTGTGCAGGTGTGGCAGTGCCTGTTGGTGCTCGGCGTGCAGCCATGCGGTGGCTGTGCCGCGGTAAGCCGACACGGGGATTTCTCGCGCCAGGGCGTGCTCGTGGCGGACGATCGTTCGGGAGACGGGCCTCTCGCTCCCGAATGCAAATTGTGACGGCCTCGTGTCGTCACCCCCCCCACCCCACCTGCCCACCCCCCAGCAACCCGTTTCTTCTCTTCTCCCACCCGCCACCCGCCTCCCACAACCCCTCTTGCCTGCCAACCCACCACACGGCATGCGCCCACCGGTCTCACCAGCGGAGAGTTCGTATGGACTCTGCCAGGATGGACCGTTAAAAAAAAATCGGCAATTGGTGTGGTCCTGTTGCAATGGTGCGGGTTTTGCTGAGGAAGAAATGCTTGGCGTGATTGTACAAGTCCCTTCACGTCCACAATACGGATGTAACTGCTTAGTGAGTGTTTCCAGGTTGATTGAAGGAAGGTTCATTCCAAGAAAAACCCGATCTGCTCTCATCGTGTAGCTAAATACATAGGTCATCTGTCTCTGGCTGTGCAACATAGGATTTAATCTTTGTTGATGAGGAAAAAAAAACACTTGAAATTTTGGGTCAAGTACTTAATTTCCCACTTCAAAGACATTATTGCAATGTTACTCCTCAATGTTTGAGTTCAACTTCAAAGTCTGTTTTTCTCCTTGTTACTCAAGCTTTGCACATGTGTGGGACAGCCCAGGTCACATGGCCTAGGTGTGTAGCTATAAGATAAGAACTGTTTTATTGGGTGGCATCCTTATATAACATTTATACATTTTAAAAAAGAATGCTATAAACTTGAATGCTTTAAACAGATGGATAAACGGGCCCCCATCATACAAATGTGGAATTTCAACCACATGCATAGGGGGCCGCCAGTGTAGATGAGCACGACCCACCACGTTGCTCATTTGAGCAGTGGGACACATTGACGTGTTCATTCACAACATTGCAGGGCTGTCTTTCCACCGGCTAGCCACTCGCAATAACCTGGCCAGAATAATGTTGAAGCGTTTGAGTTGGTGGTCTGGTGATGTTACCTGACATGCAACACATTATGGGAGGACTGATCCTATGGTCATAATCGCTCCTTTTTCCATCTAGAAATCACCCTTTATGCAAGCTGCAACTCTTGTTTCTAGCCTTCACTCAAGTCTTCTGTCTGATGAGCATCTCATCATTTTCAGAATTGGTTCGGCAACTCGCTCGTTGGCTAGTCCATCGCCCGACGTAACGTTTAACGTGGTCTCTCTCAGGCCACTCAGCCGCACGCACCCATGGAGGTGTTGGTGCAGTGAGGTGACCGCCCGTGCATTCCTTCCGCTACCAATTTGGCAAAAACAAACAAACAATAGTTAAACAGTATGGACAGATCCTTAGCGAGGTACAGTGGCGTGTTAACTCAATTGCTTGCAGCCTTTCACAGTGGCACGAACACTGCTAATTTTTTTTGTTTATTCTTGTTAAAGGGTGGCTATGCTGATGATTTTTTTTTCTTTGCGTATTCGTTTCGGTGGTTCCATTCCCACTGCGCATTTTACATGAGTGTTGTTGTTGCTGCTGCTGCTGCTGTCGCCCTGGTACTTGGTTGAGTGCGTGAGCGACAGTGACAGTAGCTGCTGGTGCTGCGTGTTGCCGGACCGCGTGCCTAGCGGCAACCAGTGCGTTGCCTACTGTGCTCCGTGCGATCAGTGTTTTTTGTGCCGTGTTCAGTGCAATCAGTGTATTGACAATACAGTGCACGGCACTGCCTGTGTTGTTATAGAGTGTTATTATTATGCGCGTGGGGGCCTTTTGTGGAGGCTCGTTGCCGTTGCGAAGCTTTGTTTCACTATCCGTTGCATTTCTGAATTTTTGTTGTCATTATTACTGTCACCGTCCTTTGTGCAAATCAACGACCCCTTGCTTTTAACAATGCAGTATCAGCGATCCTGCCTCAAAAAGAGGCACATTAACGGTTAATCCTGAAGTGTCTCTGCCTTGGTCTGTGCAGTGTTTACACTGATGTCTCACTTTACAAGGATCTTGTCTCTAGATATGCTTCGTAGCAAGGAGTTGCGCTGTCTTTTGTTCTTGCACTACGCCTGATTTTTAGAACCAAATACTGTTTCTCACATGCAGTCACTCTTTACTAGCAGTGGGGAGTTGAGTGCTACACTAACAATTGTTTCAGGGAGAGCATTTTTTTTATCTGAAATAAAAATGGGATCCCCGAAAAAAAAAACAGTTTGTCTTTAAGATTTTTTATGGTTTTGTTTCTCAATGATAGATGGTAAAACACAACCACTGAATGTAATTACGTCTTTGGTGTGGTGATTTGGAGGCAATCGTTGGTGGATCACACGGATGTGTGAATTTCCCATACCTGCTGCTCTGCAGCATTGCCCATAGATGAGATGGCAGTCCAGCACATTAGTTCCTGACCAATTGTTAAGAAACTTTGTGCATTTTACCCTCATGCGTGTGTTTTCCATGGGCACTCAGTGTTGGACACTCCTTAAAAGGGGTCTGGTGACTCGGTGAAAGTTTTCTGGATGAATTTATTATTGCATCGTCAATACTGGATAGTATATTTAAAGATTCTCTGTCAATACACTTCTGGATGAAGGCCTCACCAAATCGTGACATTAGTGGGGATCATTTGACCATATTTTATGCTGGTCAATGTGAATTTGTGGCATTAACGCTTTGACCCACGTTGCTGTATTGATCTTGAATGCCAGTTTGCAAAGGGGAATGGACGTAGAAACGTGGAACCCGTTCGGGAATCACTTGATGATACTGCCTTGGATGGGAATAAAACTCGGCTCGATGTAGTAGCAGGGCAGTGCTGCACCACCTGGTTTTATGTGTGTATTAGTATCAGAATATATTTCTTTTTCAGATGTCACTGCTGGATATTGAGTTGACATCTGAGTGCATGCACCTCCACTCGTGACTTGCACTGGTGGCTCTTACACTCGTTCATGGCTACAGGGTTGTTGTGAATGTGCACAGATTGAGCTTGCTGTGGAGAATGCGTTTGAGGAGTCATCGGCCGCAACCAAATGATGCTTGCAAATACGTTCTACCTCTCGGCATAGGCAGCATAAACTTTGCCTGCTTGGGATATTTTCTCCCAGCATGCAGCTGCTTACCTGCCATGGCAAACATACTGGCTGTTGACGAGGCTCTTGCCGGGTCGTGGTGAATGTTTATGCCTTCCTTGTGCTACGGTAACACCACCAAACCAGCCTGTTGTTCCCCAAACCTTCAAGCTTCGAAAGTAAAAAAAGTTTTATGAAAACAAAAACCTGTGAACGATTTTAGTACTAAATTATTGCAGTAAGTCGCACTCTGGGATCATAATAATATCAAATGAATCTTATGGCGGGACCCCGGGGTCACCGAATAAATGGAAGTCAAAATCGTAATTAATTCGTTTATTTTTGGCGACTGTCCCACCGCGCACATAAACGCCGCGACCCACCAGAAATCAATCCTCTCGTTCTTCACCAAGCACCCGTTGTTGCCAAATTGCCGTAGTCATAAACAAAACTTTGATCAGCGCATCGTGTAGAGCTCGTCGAGAGGAATAGATTGCCGTATCGTTCGCCTTCAACAGACGTAAAATGAAGTCGCAATGCAGTTTATGCGAGAGCCGGGGGCTTAGGGGATCCCGGGGTCCCGCCATTAGGTTCAAATCAGAAACCACAGCTTGGGTGACAGTGCATTTCCGAGCAGGGCTTTGTTACCTCGAACACTTGAAACCGCGTCCTGTGGAATTCGAGTGAAGGTGTCCATGGTGAAGCGATGTTGGCATCACTTGACCCGCTCAGGATCGGTGCACTTGCTCAACGGCATGTGGCCAATCCGGCTGTAAGATCTCTGAGCTAACAGGTTTAACCTCATTGTTTCCACTAACCTCTTCCAGTCCTCTGTCTTTATAATTGCCCTGGCAGGTGTGGAGAGGACTTCCCGCGGTAAGGCCTCACTCTGTGCCCCTTTTGTCGTGGCATCATCGCTGTGCGCTGCCACGTTCACCGCTTGTGCAGCGTACGGATCACGCATTTTTCTCTTTTTTTCACTGGCTGAGTAGCGGTATGATTTCTCAGATCATTAATTTAGTCCTCTGCTTCTAATACATCAGCAGCAGTGGTTGCTGACTTAGTTCTGAAGGACCCCTCCACGGCCTTCTGTTGTTCATATATACTCTTATTGAATATTTGGGGGTCATTCGCGGCATGAGAATAGCCGCATCCATTGAGAGAGGTATAATGGATGTGATGTGCCGGATGCTGAAACCGGGTGTATACCATATCAACGAGCAGACGAGCAGTGTTTGCATCAGGTGCTTAATTGTCACATCAACCAATTTTTACTGTAAATGGCAGAGGCTGGCCAACAATGAGGAAATCTGGGCGATGGAGGGTCCCAAGGACTGGAGATCACCACCAGAGAGCATGGTCACGTGTCTACGTGCATGCGAGAGAGATCGTTTGATCACCAACACTTGCTTTGTCACCCCAGCAATCCGCTCGCACACCTGCATTTTTGCAAATTGATGCACCTGAAATCAAAACGTGCGGTCACGTCGTGCTTTTGTGTTTTCTGTGAGTAGGCTGTCGAAGCGAGATTATTATCGCTCAGCATCTTGGCCCTTTCTTTGCCTTGTTGATGTAAGCATTCTTGAGGCTTGACAGGTCAGAGGTTCAGTGATCTCACCACTGAGCCAGATCACGTGGGTCCACGCTCAATCTAAATCCGCCCCCCCCCCCTGCAGTGCCATACATGACGGCGTGCCGCCTGCTATTATCGACAAAATTAAAGTATTGCATTGGCAGTCCCGTGCAATCATGAATTTAAAAAACGCCACGACATTTATCATTGATCCTTGCTTATGAGTTCAATTCCCATCCATTAAGTCACGAGTGATGCCCGAATTCTTCCTTGCCCACCTCCCACCCCCCGTCAACCCCACCGCCCCGTTATAAGGTACTTAAATTGTTTAACGAGGAATGCAACGAGTTCTTTGGACCGTTTCAAGTGAACCCTTGAGATGGCTGCTTGAGACGCTCTAGTCGTTGATGGGTCATTATTTATCCAATTTCTGCCCTGTGGAGGCCACTTAAGACGGTTTCAAAAATCCAGATCATTGTGTGCCTTTGTTAATGGTACATACTCAAGTACTCTTAGGTTTTTTCGGTAAAGTCACGTAGGTAAAAAATATAATAAAAATGAATAAAAGTAAAATAAAAAATCACGACGTTTTGGAGGCAACACAAGCTTCCGTCTTCAGGTGGAACCGTCACAGCACGCTTGCTGTGTCAAGTAAAGAGAAATTCCAAGAGACCCGACCTTGTATATATACTGGTTGAGGGGGGAGGAGCCAAGGTATTTTATTTTACTTTTATTAATTTAATTTTTTACCTACGTGACTTTACCGAAAAAACCTAGTAGTTATGAATCCTTGCAGTCACGAAAGCTTCAAATCTAGAATACATATCTCAAGTGTCACTCTTACCGTCAAGCATGCGTTACGAACATTTCAAACCGTCGCTTCTGATAAGCAAACACAATGATTGGTAGACACTTGATAAATAGTGAGCGACTTGATACATTTCATGAATCTCACCAATCGGCACATTGAGCTCGAGTCACATCTTGAACTAATGGCCAAGGTGCATCGACGTTTCCTTGGCAATTCTCCATACTATTAGGTGATGATGGAGACATTGTTTGCAGTTCTGCAATGAATTGCATTAATTTGAACGTTCACCAACAACACATGTATCTAATCCTTAGATCACTTAATGCTATGCCAGGGGACGTCCAAATGTTTTGAGAAAATGTTGATTTAACCTTAGCAGAGATACATGGCTTGTATATTCACTTTTCAATGCAATCTCAATGAATGTTTCGATTCAGTCACGATTTTGAATCGACGATCTTAAAAACAACATGATATGGTGTGTTGATTGTGGCCAAATGTCGTGACTGGAGGGTCAGGTGAACCCATTGCTTGCAACGTGGACCGGTCCGAAAACATCGATTTGCACGTGTCGCAAACTTAGGAATCGGTATTGATCACCGGATCGTTTCACCCCAAAATATACTCAAAAAGGCTGTTGGAATCGCATTATCAAAACATTTATTGGACCTTTGCAGCATGATTCGCCGCTACGTTTTGCTTGAGCAAGTTATGTACTTAATGTTTTGTGTGTGCTACTGTGTGTATGTTTTCGTAAATATAGTAAGATATTTACAAAGATTAATGATATTGGAATGTGGAATTTCCTCCACTGGTTCAGGGCAATCCATTGGAGATAACCATCTCCCAACATTTTTTTCAGTGTCAGAGACCCCTGGCCCTCAACAGGCCAAATAAAATGAAATGTTACGGATATATATAGAAACACTTCTACCCATGCAAAACAAACACCATAATGCGGTGCGGGAGTGAGGCGGGTAGTCACTCACTAAGACTAATTATTTATGCGCTTGAGAGTCTAATACAAGCGAATTTTAAGAAGACGAGCAAATATTGCATTGCGGCTGTGCTGACGATCTCCATGTGCGTTGTCCACAGCTGCGGCGCCACAGCGCCATGGAGGCTCTGCTGATGGACGATCGCAGCGCGGACGAGTGGCCTACCCAGGACGAGCGGCGACCGGACGACAGCCGGCTCCTACGGGATGATGGCCTGGAGGAGGACCGGCGCTCTCTTGTTGACCACCCGGGGCATTAGTCGGAACGCCAACACCTCGGGAGGGCGATTCCAACGGCGCTGCAGGACGGCGACCTAGAAGAAAGCCGTTGGGACTGGCACCGCCACCATCGCCACCACCACCGCCACCATCGCCACCACCGCCGCTCTCCTCCTGCTGCTTCGCCGGCCGTGGCGGCGACGGCTCGTGCACATGTCACCGCCATGGCCGTGGCGTGGTCCGAGTGCTCGCTTGTTGCTGGTGGAGGCCGTTATTACCTGGTGCTAAGCAAAGGGGTGGGGAACCTTTTCCTTCCTGAGAGCCGAAGAGTACATTGAAATACCTTTTGGAGGGCCACGCAATTAGTTATCGGACAATTGCATTGACTGTGTGACTTGCACTACTTGAAAGACAGCACGTGACTCGATCGCGCAAAAATTAGTGACGCGCTGTTTGGCAGGTTGAAATTGTAACCCTCGACCGAGTGGTCAATTAGTGTGGCCAAGAATGATCGCAGTGATGGATATAAATATCGTTTTCGGGCCGTTTTTAAGCGGCAGGTTTCATGTGGACGCAAGCCGTATGCATTGAAGTCGCGGGCTGGATTTGGCCAATGGGGCCGCGTGTTCTCCACCCCGGCCCTAATCGACGACCGGGATTGGTGCGGGGAGACGCAGTGCCGTCGTGGGACGCATCGAGGTGGCCGAGCTGTCGACCATCCAGAACTGTCGAGCGCCCACCTCGCTTCACGTGGCACGCGCTCGCGTGTGGGCGCGTGTTTTTTAAATCGTAACTAAAACTTTTTTAAGGTTCTTCAAGCACAATCGAGGGTGTTTGCTGGTGCGCGCACTCGACCTGGAGGGCGAGCTGCAGTCCTGGCTCCACGATGCTTTGCAGCCAGGAACGGTAATCGGGGCTTAATTTCGATCGAGTCTTACCAGGTCAGCGACCCAGAAAATATTCCGTGGGAAGTTAAGCCCCGAACATGAGCATATTCCACATGTGCTTCTCCGTCTGTGTTATGTGGCACAGGGTTGACCGCCGCTTACTTTTTTCACCAATGTCCATTAGTTGCTATTTGTCTTTGCCTGTCCGTTGGGGTCCCTCTGTCAAGGGCTTTCTCAGTGAGTTCCCTCCTTTAAGAAGGACTCATTTTTATAAACCCCGGGAAGGATGATGAGCCCAGTTGACTCCTGACCCAGCATTTACCTTGCGACTTTTCTGTTTGTGAGTCGAGCGCTCTGATCACTGTGCTGCCCAGACTGAGCGTACCGACGTCAACAATGCATATCGCCATAATCCTCTTTGGAGATCATCTATCCACTGCTGGGTGATGTCTTCCACAAACCGTCGCTGTCCCGCATGGTCACGCTATCCATCGATCCATCGAGCTCCTTCGACACAAGCCTCCAATGCAGACGTCCTCTGAGGCGTGTCCCCCTCCTTTGCTACCACGCGTTTATCGTATACGAAAAACATTAAGTAATAGCTACGTAAACTTCGGAGGGTTAATAAGGTTGGTGGGTTGTGCGCCCGTGCCCTCTTTCACAGGTGCTCGCTATCAGCACTTGCCCCAACAGTCTAAGGCTAAGGCTGTACCGGGGATCTTTGTCTTTTCGAGGAGGTGGAGGGGGGCAGTACCATTGTTGTTTAGGTGCGAGTGCGGCAGAGCCGCTTGTGCCATGTGGCTGCGCCGAGACGCGAAGTGCCGTGATCCGCGGATCGGAGAGCGTGTTTTGGTCGCACCTGAAACCGTGGGCAGGACCTGGTGGGCAACATGGGTGTGTGTGTGTGTATGTATGCGCACGTCATAGCAAGATGTAGAGGGGAGCGGTAGTGTAGAGGTTATCGTGCTGCGCTCCGAATCCGGCGAGCCGAGTTTGATTCCCGCTCATGGCCACCACGAGTGACGATTATCTGAACTGGTCCTGGGACTCCCCTAGGTTGAGTCAGCAACAAATGAGTACCTGGTGCAGTGTGTAAATATCGCCGCTAGGGAGACAAAGGCGGCCGGGCGTGGTGCTGGCCACCCACCCCCCTCGTGTGGCATGCCGGCCTTCATAGGTGCTTGCTAACAAGCTCCTATGAAGTCTATTAAGGCTATACGGTGATCTTTGTCTTTGATAGGCAGATTATTATTATGATCAACACGAGTGCCAGCACTAATTGATAAAAGAGTTCTCCTACATAAGTAAACATCCTTTCGTGTGAGTATTGGACATGTGTACGTGCTGCTTGGTGTGTGTTACCAGTTTACCAGCGTCGCTGTGTTTGGAAGCTGTGCATTGTCCATGAGGTTTTGGAAGTTTAGGCAGAGGCGTGCATTGATCCAGAGATGCGTTGTCTGCAGGAAGAGAGCATCATTTTTATTTTTTTATTTTAATGTGATGTGATGTGAGTTTTGTGCCAAGTGGTTTCCAGCAAGATCCTCCTTTGGCAAAGGATGGTGTGATTTTCATCACACTTTGCACCAAGATGACCACATCTGGGCGAAAATTTCTGGCCCCAGTTGCTGTCGGCTTCCTTCAGAACGGACGTTCAGACTTGCGTTGTCGTGGGGCGTCGTGGTTGGGTTACGTGGAATCTCTCTTCTTATAACGACGCGTAACAACGGTGACGGCAGAAAGAGTTTGGGCGCATTGATTCCTTGCCAAATTGTCAATGGGATACATTTTCGGACCTGGAATTCGGTGGCGTGTGAACATCATTGTAAGTGTGGCGGGAGGGGGGGGGTCTAAAATATGTATATAAATATTTAATGAAATACATTTTTTTAAATGCTATGAATATAAAAAAATGTATATCCAAAAATATGAGGGTGCAAGGTTCCCGCTGGCAGAGCACGTGGTAGACCGGCAATCCCAAGGGTTCACCAATTGTGTCGGCGGACTGCGTGCTCGGCTCGTGGTTGTGGACCCTGTGCTCTTTCGCCTCGTCCGGCTTCCAGAGGTTTTACTGTGTGGGCTGTGTTTGCAAGCTGGGAAATAAGTATGGTTTAAGAGGGGCTGACTAAGCCCTGTTGGCCCTCGCTACCCGCCGTTGTGGTGTTCACCAGATTTTATGGCAGAAAGATTGACTTATCGTATGAGATCGCACTTTACACTTTGGTAGCTGAGCATCTCTGAAGTTTGTCGAGTTAACGGTTTTGAATTGATATACGAATTTTTTTTTCCCCCCTTAATATATTGAGTAACAAATAAACATCAAGTATTACTGTTTTTTTTATGTTCATGGATACATTATCTACACAATTACTCTTTGGTTCTTTCGGTAAAGACGGCGAAAGAAAATAAACTAAATCGTATAATACGACGTTTCGATTGCAACACAAGCAGCCGTCATCAGGTGTGAATGCAAGCTCGGAGAGAGACAAACACAGACACGGAGAGAGACACAGAAACACAGAGGAGAGACACAGAGACACTCTGTGTTTGTCTCTCCGTCTCTGTGTGTCTGTCTCCGTGTCTGTGCTCGTCTCTCTGTACATGCGTCTCTCTCCGAGCCAGAGACAGAGGAGAGACACAGAGAGAGAGCAACTCTGTGTTTGTCTCTCTCTGTGTCTCTCTGTGTGTCTGTCTCCGTGTCTGTGCTTGTCTCTCTGTATGTGTCTCTCTCCGAGCGTGCATTCATACCTAATGACGGTTGCTCGTGTTGCAATTGAAACGTCGTATTCTATTATTTATTTTATTTCTACGTGACTTTACCGAAAGAACCAAAGAGCAATTCCTGCAGTCACGAAAGCTTCGAATCAAGTGTCTCCACAATGTTACATTTGAATACTTTTGCAGCATGATGATGTCTCTCCAGGTTTCTGACGTCACACTGGTGTAACGTGCTCAGAATCGCCTTAAAAGGGGACCACGTGCCGCATGCACCTTGTAGCTGCGACTGCTGCCCTGTCGGCGTTTGCTTTGAGACTGGGTCAGGGGGTCGAAATTGAGAAGCTTCCGCCTGTCCCTCGGGAGGGTGCCCTGTCTTGCACAGCGACGATGAGATGTATTGCTCGTTTACCCAGGAAAGCCTCACTGAGTCAAGTCTCATGACACTTTTTCAGGAGGGTCGTACTAAAGTTTATCACAGTAGGGGGCGATGATGCTACGTATATATGTGGAACTTCTTTCGCACCGTACCTAACCGGGAGGTGTACTCCCAGTATGAATTTGCGTAAGTTTTCGGCAGAGGGATGTTTGGCCAATGCCAGTTACAACGCATGTTTTTTTTTTAGGTCTTAGGTTTATAATATATGGAGGCCCAAAAAACAACACAACCTATATTTTCTCTACTCTTTGGTTCTTTCGGTAAAGTCACGTAGGTAGAAAAATAATAGATCACGACGTTTCGATCGCAACACAAGCAAGCGTCATCAGATGGGACAACCACAGCAAGAAAAAACTGCTGAAGTAGCCATCGTGATCTATAATTTTTCTACCTACGTGACTTGACCGAAAGAACCCAATAGTATGGATTCCTGCCGTCACGAAAGCTTCAAATCTATATTTTCTCAGTTACAATAAACTGATACAAAATGTTCCATAATCATGGGAACGTCATGAAACACAGCTGTTTTCATCATGGTCACCAACCTCGTGTACTTCGGCGAACTTGGAACCAGGACCCGAATCGACGGCATTCAAATGAGTATTCGGTTATATGTCATCAATAGCAAACAGTATCCGGTATAGCAGTGCCATTTTTCGAAATGTCGACCTATGTAGGCCATCCTTCAAAGAGCTGGACAGATGAGAATGTGGTGCCAGATCTGGGCTATCTGGTGGATGAAGCAGTGCACCGGACACCAGACTCTCGAATGGCCTCGGAAGTTCTCAGGATCGTCTGTGGTCTGCTGTTGTGCTGGAGGAGGATCTGACAATTCGTCGTGACATTCATGATTCTCAGTGGTGAATCGTTACAATTTTATATCAATTTAATTACAAGTTCTGAGAAAGCAACAGGCCTGACCTGCGGTGGTGACCTTAATAGGGGCCCCGCGGTGGCGAGATATTATCTGCCTCGCCTGCTTTTACAGGAGGTTAATGGGGTCCATCCCGACCCTGACACTTGCATATTTGGAGTTTGCATGCCTCTCCTCATGGTCACGTGGATTTGTCTCCGGGTCTTCCGGGTTTTCCCTCCACGTTTAGAAACATGCGTTTAGAGTATATGGCTGCTATAAATTTCCACAAGTCACTTTCTTGACCTATCATTTGTGGCCAGGTCGCTTCCAAAAAAAGCTACATAGCTCAGTGGGCCTTTCCTGGTAAAATAAAAAAGTTTTTACCCCCCACCCCTCGTCCGGATAAAGCTTGTACAACAAATGTCCCTTGCCGAACATCCGATTGGTATCCTGTTAATGTATTAATTTATAATTCTATTTATGCCAGTAGAAATCAAAATGTATTTAAGAATTAAATAATAAATGCGTGCTCTATGCGCAATGTTTGACGCTTAGTGGAGAAATGATCTGCATAAAATCACTTTCAACACAAGGTCGGTGTTTTTGACTTTGCATACATGTCACATACGTCACGGTTTTTGTGACATACACGCACAAGTGCCTGTAAACGTGGGTACATTTAGTCGAATGATCGCATGTTTTTTCATAAACTGCCAAATTGGTGGTGCGTGAAGCCACCGGGTCAGGTGTTCAAATGGATGCCAAAGACATCTCGATCGACGACTTGACGTTTCTTTTAGTTTGGCCGGCAGTAGCAATTCTATGATGCGTTTACGTGGGGTGCTCATTCTCCCATAAGAGAAATGCCCCCTGTACTTTTCTGCCCCCCCCCCCCAAATGAGGCAGCTCCTTGGGGTCAAGTTAGAGGTCATCGTGGATGTCATTCATGCTACAAGACCTCGCCATTATCTATTTCCTTTTGAAGATCCCACAGCAGTTTTAGTCGAGACGTGACTTACAACGGCTGCTCACACTCATCCCACTGGTGGCGTTTTACACTGAGTGTGGATTTGGGTGCCCCCCCCCCACTCCTATAAAGTCGTCTCACCCCCCACTTATTATTCAATCCTGGAATCGCCACTGTTTGCTGGTGCACGGTGCTGGTGACAATTGAGATGCGTGCGTCTTTCTCGGTCAGAGTTGAACGCGTTTAACGTCGCTGCGTGCACACAAGAGGGCAGCCTTCATGCTGAATGTCCTGTCTGAAGAAAAATGTTACGTTTAAATGTGTGGCGGCCAGCACATACCACAGCCTGGCAGTGAAGGTCCCGTTCCACCTACACGTGCATTATGGCCAAAGTGTTGTCTCCTTTAATAAATGGATGTTCCAAGACTGTTGGGAGTAAGCCTGTTATTTTAAAATGTATACTCTTAACTTCGTGAAGATGAGGTTGACCTTTCGGACCCGCTAAGAGCCCAGGAGGGAGTGGTGGTGAAGCGGTTTGGACAGCACAAACCCAGCAACCTCAGTTCGGCTCCCAGTCACAGCCAATATCCGTGGGAAGTGATCTGTACTGGCCCAGGCTTCCCTGCCTTCGCAAATCTGCACTAAAGTATGGTTCATGACTGCCCCGGCATGGAGATGCCTTCAGCCAACAGTGGATTGGCATCGGGCCGTATATTAAATTAAGAACCCCCAGACACCCGAATTAAATTTGTCGAGGGAGACGAGCTCATTGTGCCACTGTGGGACCCGAGTTCTCAGGGCACAAGGCAGAGAGACTTGCGTGTGGATTGTATAGGTGGTTTTATTTGATGCGGCAATGTCCAACATTCAATACAGGACAAACAAAGTGTAAAGTGATTTTTCATGTGTATATATTATTAAAATAACACCTTTCATTTTTCCGAATAAATACCGTTTGGTAACCAGATTGTGCAGTGTAATAGAGATGTTTGTATTTGAAGGTAAATGTTACAATACCATTTCAATTTAATAACGCTGCCTTGTCTATACAAACATACCCAATGTACATAACAAAACTCGATTTCACCAGTGAAGTATGGCCACAAAGCCCTTCGACACGGCTTAACAGTAGATTGATAGAGGGATGCAATTGGTTACACAACTTTATATGCACCAACAGAATCGAATTCTGCATTTCTCCAATGTCTGAATGATGCTCCAGGCTCTTATAAATTGGCACCAAGCTTTCAACAAAAAACAATTTTAAAACAATGTACAGCCCTTTATCAATCCACTGCAGGATGAAGGCCTCACCTACTGTTGGTTATATGGATTGTTTCACGCTTCACCATGCTGATCAGGACAGGTTGGTGAAGGGAAGGGCCCAGGTCCAGCTTAGGCATCTCACAAATAAACGCAAGCTGTGGCTGGGAATCGAACTTTGTTCGCCAGGTACACAGTCCAGTGCACGTGCTACTGCACCATCCCCTCCCTCCCGTTCATCGCTGTTGTAAATAAAACGTGCACAAAACTTATACCACTACAGGATGCAAGGTCGATACATCCATCCACAAACCACTGCCCCCCCCCTCCCCCACCAAGCATCGCAGGCTTGCATGCAACTCTGTAAGCAGTCACGGTTAAAACCACAATAATTTCCCCAAGCCAACACCCCTAACGCCGAACGCTGGGAAAATGCAAATCATGGCTGCTTGCACCACATCTGCCCACCCTTCATAAAAATATAATGGCCAGACGGTTTAGAGGTTGGCTGGCACTGCCGAGACCCTGGATTCTAATCTAGTCGGCCACCTGTGATTAACCCGGGATCTCAAGTGCAGCGAATTTCTCGTTTCAGCCTGGTCACCAACAGCTGAAAAAGCCCCTCAATTAAAGTTGGTTCTGTATTTAAATTTGGCTAATTGACAGCTCTGAGAAATACTTTATGTTTGATTCCTGCAATAAGCACTGCTGTCTCGCAAAGCGAGTAGGAAAATGCCCGTCACCTTTGTTGACCACAGGTCACTTGAACGGATCTCACAAGTAGCTCTGTGATATCTGCAGACTATTGCTGCTTTGAGATATGTGCTATCATTGTCATGTTGGGATAAAATTGGTGAAACAATCAAAATAAAAAGGAGCCTCAAGATGTTGCTTTGGGTTTCCCTCACCAGCATTGCAGCAGTGACAAAGGAAACAAAACTAAAACATCACATGCACATTTATTCAGTCCGACAGCATAGCATAAACAAGGTAAATTGTCAGTGGCATCAGTAGGATGCCAGAGGTTACACGAACATCAAGGCAACATGGGACAACGCTCATTTGCTTAAATACAGCTGCGACAATATACAGGAATCTGCATCTCTCCCCACGCCAACGCAAACAAATGTCCACAATACAATATTGCCTATTGTAGCTTCCTCAATGCGAAGTCTTGTTAAATTCTCTTTACTCTAATTCTCTTACAATTTAACATAAATGCCCCCATTTGAAGAGCCTGTGGCAATTTGGCGAGCGTGGTGGTGGTGGTGGTGGTGGGGGGGGGATCTGTAGCTGCGTACATTGCACGCCAGTCTCTTGGCTTCTTCACGGCACTTTCATTTCGGTTCGGTGGCGGTAGATTCCTTGGGTTTGACGATGTACTCCTTGTACATGGAGTAAAGGACACCTGCGGACGACAAGGGCATACGTCCCCGTGACTAATGGCATTGACAATATACATGGAATTGGCAGCATTGATCATGGGGAAGGCCTTGGAGGCGACTGGTCAGCTCGGCAGGTTCATGTTGACCGTGTCGGTCGGACCACTGCGATTCTGGGTGGAGGTCTGAGTGCATCTCCTTTCCTCTCTCATGGGGTTCATAGTAGTCATGCTGGACCACCGAGTCAGCGCCACTGAGATCCAGGGTTTAAATGCAGGCATCAGCCATTGGTAATAAAATCCTAGTCAAGTTTTTCAAGATGCATTGCAACTTGAAAAACAAAAAAGCATCATTCCTGTTGCCATGCAAAGAACACTGAGCAGAGCAAAAAAACATGTGCCCGTGTGAATAAAGGAGGCTTATTGATGTTGTTTCTCTTACATATTCCAGGGACATTCTCTGACGATATTAAACTCTGGCAGTGAGAGTTACAAACTGAAATTTCCTTCTCATTTCAAGTTGACTGTTAGTAGCACAATAAAATATTTCGGGAAAAGCAACAAGGTTTTGCGCAGTGCACCAAGCATTGATGACAAAACGACGTCAATCAGACACCTAACTATTTACTCCCATCGATTCTACGAATTATCATACATGTACAACGTCTTTTGCACCATACATAGCCAACCATGATAATCGGAGGTGTGGGAAGGTCAAACTTAACACAAAAAGCAATTCAGGATATTGATCGGATCCAAGAATAAAATAGTTTTGGTTATGTTTTGACCATCTAATTCATGCTCTTTCCAAGTTACGTATTTTTACACCATTTTCTTGACTCAAAACAGTGCATCATTTAAACAAAACGTACACAACACTAAGTAATCAATTCCCCCCCACACACAATAACGATTTGTGCTTTGTGAGTGCAACAAATGTGTTAAGGCGAACCTTACCGACAGTCATTGCACCGACCACGCAGCTCTGCGCGGCCACACGCATGTGGATCAGGTGTATCGACATCTTTGTGTCCCCGCGTGACCGCATCTTGTAGAGGCCGTACGCGACCACGCCCAGGAAGCCGCCGATGCCTGCAGAGCAGAAAGAAGAGCAGCAGTGCCCATTAACATCCGGGGTATCGAGAGCCAGGGAGGGCCTCCTGGCAAATCCAGCAGAGGACTTTGGATAATTCAGAGAAACAAGATGCAGTTAGGCTTCCTGGAGTAAATAGGATTATTTTAGGACATTCCAATAAAAGTCTTAATTTACACAACTTTTCTAAGCTATCATTCAAATGTATCATCACATTCTATCTTAAGGTGATGAAGCCTGTTGTATGCTTTAAAATATCCTCTAAATGTTAATGCAACTCTTGGAGAATCAACTTTTCAATTCACAGCCTATGAACATTTAAAAATGTTAATGACGTTTAATATTGCTTTCTGCAAAACCCACAACTGAAAAAATAGTGAAGTGAGACCACTATAGCCACCTGATTTAGACAAGCATAGAAATAGGGAAGACATGTAATAGCCACTGTTAAACAAAATCCACCGCCATAAGAGGAGCCACCTGCTGGACAAACAAACAGGCAATTCAAGATAGGATTCTAAATCACTGAGATTCAACAAGACCACGAGTCGGCTCTCTTCAGACCCAAATACGACATGAACCGTCGATCCCTAGTAAAACGGCAGGGTTGGACCGGTGCCGCCCCGCTCGCACACACACAGCGCACGCAAGATTTTATGGTTGTCTCGTCTCAGAATGGATCGACCCCGACGCTGGCAAAACCTCGCTCATCCCCACCGCTCACCGATCGGCACGAAGGGCGCGTCTGCGCTCTTCTTGGCGAGCTTCGACATTTGGCCCTCTTCATAGTTGGCAGGGGTCCACGACATTGCTGCTGCTGCTGCTGCTGTTTCTGCATGGGACAGTGACAATACAGCGGGGGGGGGGGGGGTGTCAGATGAGGGTTCGTGTGCTAGATACGCAACCATTCCTGGCAGGCTTTCCTGGGTGCGATTCATGTGTTGGTGGCGAGCAATGCAAGTGTGGTGTGTTCTTCCGACTTGGAAGCCAATGGGAAAATGCAAATATAAAGCGATCTGCCAGGGTTCAATAGCCATGTGCAAACATCTTCAATGAGCAATTTTTTTGCATTAATGTTTGGCATCCACGTGCCCATCATTGCCCACTCAGCAGATAATGGCCCAAGATGGAGCCAGTGCCCTCGTGGTAATGGGCCCTGGCTACTTCGTCTCGGGCTGTGCCACAGTTTCGCTCTCTTCGTTTCCTTGCCCAGACCCCTCTCTTACACCATCATTTAGGCGGGTTTCTTCATGTTAGCAAATAATCTTGAGTTGTGATTGCATGGAGATGCCTTGTAATTTAAAATTGTTATTGATGTTGAAATGTCACCTGTATATTGTCAAAAGACCACTTCAGATATCGGTTATTCGGTATAAATGGTGCCTGCAGTCGGTTGAGAATGGAAGGCCTGGAGTGATGCAGTCTCTCTCCCATCACCATGCATCGCGTGATGGGTACGCGGTTCACACTGGATGTGACCCACACTGGTTGTGGCTGCCTCTGGCCTCAAGGTGGACACATGGATAGTAGAAGCGGCAGTGTGCTGACTCACCGTGAGATGTCTCCACGTAATTGTGTTTGCCGTCCCTGCCTCGGGTTACAACGGGCGAGGTTCGCAGATGTGCACTTACTGAAGTGAATTATAGACATTAAAACAGGGACAAACCAGTCTGTTGGGGTCTTTAGGACGACAATAGATCGACCAGTCTGACGGAAGTCTCAAGATAATAGACCAAAACACCGGTCTCTTGATAGGATCTGAAAGAGGAATAACACCTAAAAAAATAATCGACTATAACGCGCATGCCATTCATCCAATGGATCGAATTCTCTGGTTAACCCTCTCTGATTGCGCAATCACTTGTGACCTTGCATCACCTCTCCCATGGTAACGCCAAACCCAGGGTCCCCCCCCGCCCGGTGCGTGACGTCATGCGCACGCCAGCCAATCGCGCGCGGAGCACGTCCACAACGCCGCACCCCTCCTCGCACATTCCCATATAAGGACTTTCGGGCGTGTTTTTCCGGAACACGTGGTTCCGGGCCGGCAAAGAGGGCCTTTTTGCATGTCCATTTTCGGTGATTCTACCCGCGGTTTTCGTCACGAACGTGCAGTTCCTAAGGGCTTTAAAAATAATATTAAGAGGGGGAATTGTACATTCAGAACACAAGGTCAAGTAAACCAAGGCATACACATGGGATTTGTCTCAATGGGCTCCCAAAAAATAAATTCAGTCCGCTGCATATCCACTGCTAGATGAGAGCAGAGTCACACCGTGTCGATTGTGCGAGTTCACCATATTTGACTACGTTGGACAGCGTGCATTGATGAAGTGGAGGGGGCATCCACTGATGTTAGCAGAGGTCGTATGGTTCTTTGCAGTGCAGTGCAGTATCGACCCCAATGGGCTCTTCGGGCAATAAAGTACACCGACTGCATGTTGGTGACACGACGGTAACGTTAATAACCATTAAAATCCTATTCTTGGGTCTTTCTACATGGCTTTACCGAAAGACCCAAATATATGAATTCCTGCAGTCACGAAAGCTTTAAGTAAACATTAAAATCCTGTTGCCACATGTAAAATAAACGCTGCCTCTCAGACTATGGGTCTTCCAGTTGAACTTTTACAGCAGCACGTGTTTAAGCGGGGTCAATTTGTCAGATTTCGACTTCTCTGCAACGTAGCAGTCAGTCATGGTCTTCACCTGAGGATGGCTGCTTGTGTTGTGGCCGAAACGTCGTGAGAATTATTTTATTGTGTTTTATTTTTATTGTTTTCCTTCTACGTGACTTTACCGAAGGAACCAAGAAGATGAATCCCTGCAGTCACGAAAGCTTTAAATCGAAATATGTTAAATGCCGTTCAGTTAACCGAGTGTTATAGGTAGTGCTCTTTACATACGGTACAGGTGTCTGTTTAGTACACTGTACTTTGAGCCTTAACATCCCCACTGAACTCAAAGACCCAAGGTGCCCCAAACTATACTCGCTGCGCCGAGACCAATTTACCTGGAATGCGGCCCCATCTCTTTGGATTGTAAAAGGTAAGGAGGCTTTAGACTGCACAGCGCTTGGATGAACGTCTTGGGGGGGGATACTTGGTGGGCGTCTATGCTCGCCATATTAAACTCACGAGCGTTATGAATTAAGGCCCTCATCCAGCAGTGGATTGACAAAGCGATGTACATACGTAAATAATGTTGGAGCACCGGCAGAAGTTCCACGTTCGTATGGCAAGGACTTCAGGAAACGATGCTCCCCGCCAGTCTCGTGTGTTTGCGCGGTGTAGCCTAGTCACCTAGCGCTCGTTTCATGGGAGTTTATCACCCCAGGGCGGATGCCAATTTTACTTTGTACTATTTAAAGTATGCGTCTGACTCAACCAAATGAGTCATTGAAAGCAAACATCTCTCGATGTTACACTGTATTACTGATAGGGTTTGGACAATGTGTTTTTGTGTTGTGCTCTGTAGGCAATAATTGCTAATGTCTGTGTGCATGTCTTAAGTTGGGCTTAATTGTATCACTAAACATTTACTGGGTTGCCGTTAAGACTAAGATAGATGCGAATAGTAACCATGCAAAAGGAATATAGGATACTGGATGTGGTGTGCTGGTTGCAAAATATTTTTCTGGTAATTGGGCTGGAAAATCAAGCCCTGGATTACAACATCTGTGCTTGAACACGGTTGTAGAAAACATCGAATGACCTTTAGAATCTACATTATATAATCATAATCTACTGGTCTATTTAAACCAAGTGGTAAACCACTGAGACAATTCCCCTTTATAAAAAGGGTGGCATAAATAAAACCATAAAACCAATAAAATCAGCTGACAATTTCCATATTTGTTCAGCGGAGAATCAAACTATGGCTGATGATGAATAAAGTTAGGTGTTGTTTAGTTTTATGGGTCATATATTTGAACAGAAATTCCCAAGCTAGATAATGCATGACTATTTCATAATTCCTTACCTGCTTCTATCGTCAACCCATTTATAAAGAGATAAATGTACATCGGCTTAAAACGCAACAAGTTATACCAAAAGGTTTCCAAAAGAAAACGATCCAAAATGTTGTAGGGCTAAAGACTAAGTAAAACGTGTTAAATAAAATTGGAAAAAAACAAACTAATGTTAAGGTAAAAAAGTATTAAGTTCAGAGATATATAAATATATATAATGGACATCAAATAGGTTGCACAAAGCCAGTTTTTAATTCCCCACATTGAGAAATAAATTATTATAAACCTGGCTTAACAATATTGGTCGAGTCTAAACGTTTGCAGTAACCCACATAATAGTTCCATGTGAAGATAGCAAAAAACATTCATTATTAAAGCAGCGTTTGGCCGTACCCTGTGTTTTGCATCTTAAGACGTCACGTTGCTGTCGGCAAGGGCTGGTGGTGGGTGTCTTGGTGCCGTGCAACTCATGCCGAGTGTGGAGAATGCGGCTTTAGTGGAAACTGCACAGTCACACTGAGTTGACTCTTTAACAAAGGGGGGGGGACCCCCTATTTTCTGCCTTCCATTATACTTCCTTGGAGGGGGGGGGGGTGGGGGCCCTCACCTCCAAATGCACATAACCACTGGCGATGCGCATCAAGGTTAAATTACACGGTCCTGAGATCGTGCATGGTCATCGTGGTGCATGGTCATCACAGACTGACCCCTGCCATGAAAATGTGGAATTTTAAAAATGACTTAAGGCAGCTTGTGAAAGGATCGGATGCTCCTTTGTGCAGGAAGACACTTGACGTTATTAATAATGCAGTGCAGTTACAGTGGTGTAATGCAATCTCAATACAAGACAATATAGTGCGTTAATGTACTTCAAACAGTCTACAGTAGTAGTTTAAGAATCTCACAAGTTTTTTAATTGCACCACACTTTATACTTCGTTTCCAAACGTGCAAATTTCAATGTTTACACCTAAAAACCTGTAGCAGTAAAATAGAGTTTTAAAATGCACGAACATTTTAATATTTAGCCAGTGGAATTATACCTCGTGTATCTGCAACAGCACAGTCGTTGATATTTTGTAATGACTACGTGTAAATGGCTTATTCACTGCAGCGTTTTTCACTCGCAAAACATTAAAAAATCGTGCCGTGTTCAAGTGAGCTGGAGGGAGGCATAGAAGGCGGGATGGATGTAGCAAGGCATGGATGCTGTAGGGATTAGGGGTGGAGGGGAGGGAGGAACGAATGGATTATGCAGAGAGGGATTGAGGAGAGGAGTGAGGGGCGGTTGGAAGCAAGAATACTGGACAGTATAAAGATTGGAGCCATGCTGTCGAGCCTGTAGCGATGGATGAAGAGGAAGGAGAGTGGAGGATGCAGAGACAACTGGATGAAATGATGTAGAGAAGTTTCGATTTAAAGCTTTCGTGACTGCAGGGATTCATCTTCTTGGTTCTTTCGGTAAAGTCACGTAGAATGGAAATAATAAAATAATAAAATAAAACATTCAATAATTCTCACGACGTTTCGGCCACAACGCAAGCAGCCGTCCTCAGGTGAAGACCAGGTCTGTCATTCAGACGCTGTCTCCCCGACAGACCTGGTCTTCACCTGA
>CM025612.2:8170206-8213698 GCA_014621495.2 Entosphenus tridentatus | reverse complement strand
GACGGCTGCTTGCGTTGTGGCCGAAACGTCGTGAGAATTATTTTATTATGTTTTATTTTATTATTTGTATTGTTTCCATTCTACGTGACTTTACCGAAAGAACCAAGAAGATGAATCCCTGCAGTCACGAAAGCTTTAAATCGAAATTTATTTGTACTTGGAGGAATCCGATGAACTATTGAGCTCCTTTATCGCAGATGTCCAGCATGGGGCGGGTCAGCAATTTACAACAGCAAACAAATTAAAAGGACATGGACGATGAGGCCACCTGATGCACTCAACGGCGCATCAAAGATTCGGCGGCCTGCCGAGTGCGGCCACGAATCCCAAACCCATCGACCGCATCGTAAACTTCACTCCTTTAAAGGAGGAATGGACGAGATTCACTCTGCTTCTGAACAGACAATTGAGTGGATAGTACATCTAAAATGGCATCTTTAATCTGCCGATATTAATCTATACAAAAGATGGTCCGAATTTGCCAGATTTGAGAAGGTACACACACGCGCTCAGTCCGAACATAATGAACTGCCCGTAGCAATCATCGCCCCCTACTGCGAAAACTTTAAAGTACTCTGAAAAAATGTCGTGAAACTTCGTGAGGCTTTCCTGAGTCTACAAGTTTTGATTCCTTATTTAATTTGTTATGCACGGTGGTGACCCATTCAATCACTATCCAGGCCGAATCATTGCCTAGCTTCTGAGATCTGAGAAGATCGGGAGCATATCGGGTGATTATCTCTGATCGATCATCATGCATCATTGCACTTATCCCAAAAGTAATTTTTTTATAGGCTGTCATGAATGATCTTTTTTTGTACTGTTTGTTGATGTAATGTTATGACCTGCCCCTACTGGACATGTGTAAAAAAGTGCCTTGTAGCCCATCGGATTCCTCCAGTATATCTACAGTATATGAATAAAGACATGACATCGTATGTCTCAAAAACCTCGAGGCTACTTCCCGGCATGGTAGGAAGCTGACATTTGATACAGATGTAGCTTTTAGAAACAAACAATAGGAAAAAATCTGAAAATAAGAGATTTTTCATTTTAAGGCCCCAAATCTCGATGTTAAGTGCCCATAAACATGTTTGTGCGTGTCATTCAGAAACCCGTTCAAAATATAAGATTGCAGGATTTTTTTGTTTGATGAAGCGTTAAACAGCAAATACAATAAAATAGATAACTATTCTATATTTTATAGTTTTTTTAGATATTTCGAATTAAAGACGGTTTCAACGAAAAAAAAATATTTTTTATGACGTTCAAGTATTAATAATTTGAAAACGGTAAGAGATAGGAACTTTCTCTAATAAACGTTTAAGTTCATTCATTTTTATTCTTTCTAAACAAAATGAACGGAATCTTTATATTGAGATGTTTCCGATGGGTACGACTTTAAATATACGAAGTTGAATCAAGCCGTAAACAATGTTTGTGATTTTTCGCGTAAAAATACACATTTTTGAAGTAGTAGTTAGTGTCTGATCGTATATTTTAAAAATATTATAATATCAGGTTATTTATTATATTTATTGAAAACGTTTGCCTTGTTGAAGACAGCCTTTATGAGCCAGTAAATAAATTTCGATTTAAAGCTTTCGTGACTGCAGGGATTCATCTTCTTGGTTCTTTTGGTAAAGTCACGTAGAAGGGAAATAATAAAATAACACATATTAAACATAATAAAAGATTATGTTTTAATAAAAGTATAAAAAATTTACATAATAAAATATTATGTTTTCATAAAATAATAAAAATAAACCAATAAAAGATTATTTATTAAAAAAAGAACATAATAAAAATAATAAAATATGTAAAAAATATTATGTTTTAATAAAGTAATAAAACATAATAAAATAAAAATGAAACAATAAAATATAATGTAAAACTTTAATTATTTTATTATTTCCCTTCTACGTGACTTTACCGAAAGAACCAAGAAAACAGTAAATAAATATTCTGATTGTGACCTCAAAACACGATTTCAAAACAATCGATTCGTTCAACGCGAATCACCCGCGCGAATCGCGCGCATGGAATCGATATACCACGAAGCATGAGGATCGATCCGCGCTCCGTTGCACGTGACTCGCTGAATCAAGACGAGCGCGATTCAAGAATTGCGGTGGTGGTGGTGGCGGCGGTGAGAGCCTCAGGGAAGAGACCCGCCAAGGGGGATCGCAGGGGCAGGAGGGCTACTCGGGGAGACACCGCAGAGGATGCCGCCCGGCAGGTGAGGCGGAGCGGGAAGCCGTGGGCGAAGTCAATAGTTGGGGTCCGGCCCTGGATCTTTGGAGGCGGCCTTGTGTTTACAAGGTGGTGGTGTGTGGTAGGGGGGGGAGATCACGCGCTCTGCATTGCTGCAGTCGTCGTTACGACTGAATATAGAGATCACTGCCGGTAATGTTACTGCTGCTGCATGACGTTGTGCGTAATAACCACAGAATTGTAATTTTGTTAGCGGATTATCAACGCTGTACGCGGCAATATTGGGTGCGATTAATGCTTGTTGGTTTAAGTAGAGTATTTGAAACAATGTTCGAAAAACCCCATGATCCGAAAGGCCCTCAACCGGCAGTATGATTTACCAAAGGGCTCTGCCGGAATTCGTAGTCAATGGGTAGATCTGAATTTCCTTGCAAGGAGAATCAATTCTAAGGCTGAAAATAGAAGCAAAGGGGTCAAAGATCCATTGGGTTGTTGTAACTGGAGCACTCAGAGGACGGTGCCATACTGCCTGATGGCAATACTTTGTCGATAGGTGGGCTTCTATTATTAGTTTTAATTCCTTTGGAATATAGACTATTTTTTTCCAGTGAGAAGTTGTATAAATGAGGACACCACAGTTCTGAAGATGTTAATCCATCAATTGAAATGTCGGAGTTGGGGTTCTCGGAGGAGAGCTAGGTTCAGATTTGGCTCATGATTGTAATCCTGGAATTGATCAAATATGTACCCCTTTTTGGGTAGGTATTGATTTTCCTTGGGGTTTGGGAATGTGGAATTTTGTCAGGTGGTGGAAAGTTTATTGGACGTTGACAAAGAAAATTAAACAATCTTAACATTCGTGGAATTACACTGACCAGGAATAGATAGATCAAAGCAGCAACGCAAGATATAGACTTGAAAAAAACAAGTGGGCTTGGGCAGGACTTATCGCTGAAAGGGATGATGGTCGGTGGTCATAACTAACGCCGAAGTGGTAGCCTCAGGAGAGAAGAAGCCCAAGTGAATATGTTAGCACGGAGTTAGAGCTATAAAATCAACATGCGTGCAGGAGCTAGATGAGAAATAGACATGACTTGGAGAGGCCATAATCCAGCTGGTCTGCCCATGATATATTCTTGGTTTAACCAGATTTGATTATCTGGAGAGCCGACAGATCCTTGAAAAATCTGGACACAATCCATGAGTGAGTTCCTTAACCAGATTAGGAGGCATTGGCTCTATTATGTAGCCCGCAGCATATCTAAACAGCTTCTATTTGGCCAGATTAAAGGGTATAAACTTGTGCCACATGGTCTTAAAAAAAGATTGGCTGATGTGGTACGTGAGGACTTGGAGCTGAGTGGACATGTGAAAGACTGGTACCAGCGGTGTAAAATGTTACCTCTGTGAAGGAGGATCAACTACTGGGCAGTTGCAGGAGTGACAACAGCGAGCAAAGCACCGGCTGGCAAAAACACAGCGAGATGGCACGGTGGGAAGTACAGACAGTGCACTTGCGTGTCATCACAGTCATTTTACCCACAAGGCTTCCCAGTGCACATAGACTGGCACAAGTGCAATATTGACGTCACTAACATTTAGTGGTGAATAGCAGCTATGTGGTTGCGTAGTAGTTAGCGTGCCGCACTGGGACCTCGGTGATATGAGTTTGAATTCAAATCGGTATTGAATATCTGAAATGATCTTGGCCCTCCTGCAGGTCGACTTGGCCATAAATGAGTACCTTGTGTGGTGTGTGAACATCAGCACAGGGGAGACAATCAGCCTGGTGTGGTGTTAGCCGCGCCACCCCCCTCATGTACGGTGACGTCCTTCGTAAGTGCCCACTGACAGCACTTGCTCCAAAAGTCTGTTAAAAGGTACACAGGAAACTCTGTAATTGTGTGCGCATGTACACGTGTCCATGTGCTGTTATGCTGCAGGCGCCGTGAGACGTGACTGACAGCAACCATGTCAGGCTGGACTGGTGGTGAGGAAGAGCTCGTAATGAGCCTGTCCGCTGTGCTCCGGGACACCGGTGAGTAAGTTTTAGAAAATCAGTCCACCACATGTTCCCTTAAAAGAACACAGCCCAAAAACCGCACTGCTCATGTTGTAGCTACACATCTAACCGACGTGTCATGAGCCATCTGACACTGTTTGAAACTTCATGAATGAGAAGACAGAATAAAATTTGCAGTCAAATGTATCGTCACATCCACTAGTCAATGCAGCATTGTCCACGTTTTTATGCAACCTCGTTGCAGCCACATCACGAGATGGAATGTAGTTGTAAAGTCTTTCTCCATTAATGATGCTTTAAATGTGCGTCAAAAAGCTCTGGACATTGCCCGGGTTTGTTAATATGGGATAGGAGCTCGTCTTTTTTTTTATTCCACTCATAGCCAGTTTATTGCCCTAACTCATTACTGAAACTCATGGCAACAGCACTAATGATCACATTGAAGTGTTCTCTTTCATCCAGCATGGATTTCGCATTGCATGCTACTTTTCCTTATTACATCTACAATGCTTTATTGCTTTTCTTTAGTCCAGTGATTTTCCAAAAAATATTTTTCTTAAGAGTAATGGTATGAGAACCCCTGATGGCAAGATGAGTGGAAATAGTGCTTCTTTAAAGTATTTCCGCAGCTTTACAGAATTGCTTGTGAATCTCATTGGGCTCAGGATTGGTAATGTAAATGGGTGTCACTCACTGTGAAAAAAAACTTTATCTGGGAAAGCCTCACTGGGTCTAGACTTTTTAGAAGGGTCCTGCATTGGAGTATTTAGCCAATTCCGTTCATCAGCATTTGGCTTCGGAGGAAACCAGAGTACCAGGAGAAAAAAACCCACCACAAATTCGATTGGATAACACTCAAAGCTCTAGAGTTGGAGTCAATCCATTGCTGTGCTGCCATCTTCTGGCTATCGCTTTCGGAAATGAAAGGTTTTTAGGTTCGGGATAGATTAAGGAGCTCCAATTACTGTACCACTATTTTTCAGAGCCGCGGTATTTCGAACGAAAGTGCCAGTATATCCCTCCGCCCCTGTCACTGCTATATCCGTGCCGGCTGGATGAATACAGGTGATTCGGTGCTGAATGGACACAGACAGCTAGTGCTGAGCACCACTCGACTGCAGCACCTCAACTGCCTCCTCCAGCAGCTGCTGCATCCACGCCCACTCCGTATGCACGGCTTCCTGGCACTGCCTGTGCTGCCAACGGCAAGCTCGCCGCATGTCCTGGAGCTGCAGTTCCTCTTTGATGTCTTCCAGAAGGTGCCCAGTTTCAAGGTGAGGCACCAGCAAGCAGGTCGCACTCACTTGTGAAATATTTTTCCTTAGTTTTTATTCTAGATGAATAGTCCTATCATTGACACATTGTTGTGAGATGCAGAAATGACCATTCGGAACTCTTGCAGCAAACATTGTAAACGCCACCCCATGTTAGAGATTGACCTCTGGAAGATTATATCACAGGAAATCTTGTGAGGTTCCTTTAAATTGCTTCTTACTTACAATAGGTGGTGCACCCTATCACATGCTCGGGTGTTTGTTGGATGGAAATCAAATCAATTATAATCCTCATCATTGTAAATGTGCTGAATTTACTCGAGGGTTTTTTGTGCTGTTATTGGTGACTTCACTGAGACCATTAACTCATTCAGTTTTATATTCTTAGGTTTTTTTCGGTAAAGAATATGAATCCTTGCAGTCACGAAAACTCATTCAGCTTTAAAAACCCAGTGTGTTTGTAGACAGCCAAAACCTGGATTCAAACCCAGATTCCTAGTGGTGCCGGTTCAGTGCTCTGACATTGTGTTGGCCCCTGAGCTACCTGGCCACCTCTATGTTTATTTTTTTTACCAACTGATTTGAAGATTTGAGCAAATGCTCTGATCTTTTCTATGTTTACATCTGGATTATGGGGGTTATTTTTAGACTGCTATACCCATTGTTTAGAACATCCTCTTACCCTGTGTATATCTCACATCTGCTGTTCAAACCTCAACTGTTGGCCTCATCATGAAGCATCTGTTTCATACATAAGTGTTTTTTTTAATTTGTATTAATTGTGATGGGCTGTGTGGCTTTAAAATTGAAAATACATGGGCTCCTTACAGCTGGTCCACAAGCAGGGTGATGCAATACAGACGGGCATCAACATCTTCGCCTTCAAGTTGCTGAAGTCTCTGGAGGTGAGACAAATAAAACGTCATAGTTTTTTATTTTGTCAATCAGCGAGTACACGTTCGGGGGAAGATGCAACCCACTAAACAAGTAGCTTTTGTCGATAGGCCTGTAACAATACATCAATTAAAATACATTCTGACACTCGCAATACATGTCTAATCTTGGGTGTGAGAAGTGTATTATTTTTTATTCACGTATGTTGCATATATGAACATATTTATCACAAACTCTACAGCCACTATTTTAAGATTGCGTCTTCCTTTCATTGAGCGCTGCTCTTGTTTTTGCGTTGCGCTATGTGGGTTGTTGGAGCAGCTCAAAGGCGTTCCCGTGCACTGCCTGGAGGGACTACAGGGTATTCACACGCAGCTGGAGAGCCTCACCTGCTGGAAGTGCGTCGACACGATGGAGGTACCAGCGTCGGGGAGTCACGGGGGCATTTGGAGTGCATGTGCACGAGTGTATTTGCAGCGCGTATGTTTCCTTTAAATTACCAAAGCAACTGGAATGTACTCAACCTTGTTAGATCTCGGAATATAAGCAAGGTCGAGCCTGGATAGTGCTTGGATGTGTGAGCACTATGTACAAACAGGTTGTTGTAGGCTGCGAGGCTATGTGATGGGCAGCAGAGGGCAGTGTCAGTACATCCATTGTTCTATTCTACTTCTAGGCTTCTGTGTCTGTTTCCAACCTTTAACCGGCACTGACCAGTGTAGTGAAGTGCGGCCAAATAGCTTTCCATGACCCACACAGCTTCGGGATGCCCTCATCTAGCAGTGAATTCACAAATAGGCTCTATGTGTACAATCATGCCATTGTTCCAAAATAGAAGATTGTCGCTCACAATTCCAAAATGTACATGTTGATTCGTGTTAACAACTATTACACAAAGGAATGCTAAAATACCCTAATGCTAATTGAACAAATGTACTACAAGTCCATTCACTTGCTAATTTCTCTAGCCCCACCCGTCCATGCACACCACAAACCCTCCCCCCTCTCCCCTGTGAACTCCTACAGCCAAACTCCCCCCTTCCCTCTCCCCTCCCGTGCCCATATAAAGCCACAACAGCAGATCATTTTTTCTCACCTGAAGACGGACGCTTGTGTTGCGACCGAAACGTCGTGTTTTATTTTATTTTATTATTTTTTCTATCTACGTGACTTTACCGAAAGAACCAGAGAGTATGAATTCCTGCAGTCACGAAAGCTTTAAATCAAGATTGAAACAAAACAGGTTAACAGAAAATTAGAGCGGAAAAAAAGAGGAATTCTGAACTGAATGGTGACAATTCATGAACTCACGGCTGTGCCTGTGTCTCGTTTTTTCCAATAGGAGGTGCTGTCGCAGTGTGGGGGAGACCTCGCTACGGCCTTCCCATGGCCCGAACTTCACACTCTCAATTTCAGCCACAACTTCATCTCATGTCTCGACGACTCGCTGGTACACCGCCTCTGGCACACACTGCTGTCTCGCTCGCCCATGCACACACTCGTCTTGCACACACAACGCAACTCCCACAGTCACCTTTACGTTTTGATTGTTGCCCGTGCCGATCTACAGAACTGGCTCCCAGTGCTGCGCTGTTTGGATCTGAGTCACAACAAATTACAGGACGCCGGCCTCTACCTCAAGGTGGGTGCTGTCTGGAGAGGGGCAGTTGTGCGGCCGCGCTATTTGTGGTTCCCACGCCTGCTTAGCCTGGATGCTAACCACTGGGTCCCACACTTTTGGACAAGGCTGTTTGTACTCTTTGGTTTTTTCGGTAAAGTCACGTAGGTAAAAAAATTTAAATAAATTAAAGCACACCACTTAAGCTTAAGCTAAGTTGTCCCCACCTGAAGAAGGACGCTTGTGTTGCGCCCGAAACGTCGTGATTTTATTTATTTAAATTTTTTACCTACGTGACTTTACCGAAAAATACAAAAAGTATTCATCCTTGCAGTCACGAAAACTTCAAATCTAGAATTAAGGCTGTTTGTATTGCAATTTTAGTTGTCTTGTTTTGTTCTGACTATTAGGCAAAAATAAGCATTTCATTTCGACCTAATTCTAGATTAGAAGTTTTCGTGACTGCAAGGATCCATACTCTTTGGTTCTTTCGGTAAAGTCACGTAGGTGAAAATAAAATAAAATAAAAATCACCACGTTTCATTTAGACCTTTCTCGCAATTGGCTCTCGCCAGAGATTTGATTCTTTGAGAATTATGCTGCATAGAAAATCCGTTCAGCAAACATGTGTTTGAGATGAATGGTGAGCATGGTTTTTCCCGGATATGTTGTGAGAGCCTGCCACTTTGTCCCACAGTCGCTGACTGAGCTGGAGTCGCTGAACATCAGCTACAACTTCTTGCAGAGCTTTCCCGCACTCAGCCCATCATGCCGCAGCCGCCTCACCGTGCTGCTGCTGAGCAACAACGAGCTCGACTCCATCGACGGTTCGCACTTTTAAGCAGGGGAGCTACTGATGCGGGGTGGGGGGGGGCCTCATGCATTCAACACTCACATGCGCTGCTGATAGCCAGAGCAGCGTCCGTTGACAAGAACATAAGCTCAGGTTGCAGCATTGCCTCCAGGCAAGTTATACTGTGCAGTGCTACAGTGACTCCTTCGCAGCGACATAGATATCGAGTGTACTAGTGGTGCAGCTGCACTGGGGCCCACCGGCCAGAGGAGTCCAGGTGCCGGTCTATGAAGACGAGAGAATTAGGATAGGGGGCCTCATTCTTGCACCAAGGTCTGTGCCAACCACGCTGCGCCACTCGCTGAACATACTTTTGGGCAAATCTGGGGAATTGCCACAGCTGTTGTAAATGCTGTAGTGCCACTGTTATTGTGTTTCTGATTTATTCTCCAATATCACAAAAGAGATACTTCACATCTGTTATAGATTGAGATTTTTTTTATTGATGTTGTTACTGGATCTTGTTGCAATGAAAAAGGAGGGGCCAGATTTTCCCCAATTGTGTCTTATTCAACAGAGCTACTCTTACATTACATTGGAACACAGCTTGCCATTTTAAATAACTTTTACTCCTGTTGTAGACATTACATGTGAGATCCATTTTAAAATCTAGTTGTGAAAATGTTAAGTTGTATTTAAATGTTAATATTTGATTGTTATTATTCTGTCATGTTCTCATGATTTGTAGTTTTTCACACTTATCGACATTTTTTTAACATACACTATTGCTTTGACCCAGATCTTTCTTGAAAAAAAGTCAGTTTAAATGGGCTTTTTGTCGAGTTAGAAAGTACATGGAATAATGTTGATTTCTTTGAAACCAGGCGAAAACAATTAAGTAACCTATCAAACTGAAAATGGTTTTCTATGTTGGAAAAAACCGATTTGTATTACTATTCCTATTCCTCTTCTGGTGACACTGGTTTCCTAATCAACTGGCATATGCAAGTTGTATCGGAGAATTGGCAGGCAGTGAGAGTGTACGTGCAAGTACGTGTACTTAGGTGCGAATCTGCGTGTGTGTTGATGCCGCTGTTCAGGTGTGCAGATGCTGGAGACCTTGCAGACATTGGACGTGTCCTACAACCTGCTGATGGAGCACTCACAGCTTTCCCCGCTCTCACAGCTACCGCACCTTCAGAAGGTGATTGGCGCATGCCAGGACACACGGCAGCCCCAGCTAAAATGTTCCTTTCCCTTCTGTCTCCAGCGGACAGCTCTTAGGAGTAAGGGACTCCTAGTTCGACTGCTAGCACTGTTTCATCAAATAAAGGAACTTCCATTGTTAGAGAATGTCACCAGAAAATTACGTGGCAAAACTTGGTGACCATTTGTGGCTCCAAGTGGAATAGGCAATATTTCACCTCGGGTTTTCCAGTCTCAGGTGACACGCACAATCAGATTACTTGCCAATTGAATCACAAATTCAACGTGCAATCATGTATCGGTGCTGGACTCCCACCAGACCAGTTCTCTTAGGAAGCTCCATGAGATGCTTTGTGCCCATCTAGGGGAGAAAGCATTGATTATGTAGCTCCTGCCAGCACATTCCAGTTACTCGAATCCACCAGCTTAGGTTATCACCTGAGACTGGGACACCTGAGGCAGACTTTGTTGCCTTTTCAACCTTATTCCACGAACTGCCACTGACAAAACTACTTTAAAATTCACTTTTATGGGCCTTTATCAGCGCATTATGGAAATACCTTGGATATGCCATTGTTGCATGTCAATCAAATGGCCATGCTTAATTCCTAGAGCCAAATAAAATGACAAACCCAATGTAATATTTCGTGTTCTTGTGCAGTCATTCATGGGGATACAATGAACGTACCACACTTGAGCACACAGTTTAATCACGGGTGGCTGAAACCTAGATTTTAAACCAGGATCTCAGCTGTGCCGATTCAGGGCTCTGACACGGCATTAGCCCAAGGAGCCACCCGGCCACCTCCTGCTGCTCTAGCCTTTGCAAGCCTCTCGGCTTTCATTTTTGTTGCGCTGCTGCCATCATGCACTACACGCTTCAGCGTTGGTGGGACTGCGATTTGTTTGTATGTTCAGCTCATGCCCCGTGTCACTGTCTGCACGTCCCTTGTTTTCCCAGCTGTATGTACAAGGGAACCCGCTGTTCTTCCGCAAGGGCCATCGTGTAGAGACAGTGAGACACCTGTCTCCAAAGTCGGCCACCTTGCCAGTATGTGCCAACCCTGAAGGGCACCAAGTCTGTGCTGTGCTTGCATACAGATAAGATGAGTAGTAGCAGTAGCCTTGTACATTTAAAAGCAGTTGTGATGGCTTCCTGTCATTTGCCTTCTCTGGTTTTACTTTTGGAGTCGCATCATAAGACAATTTGTACAGTCCGAATATTTGCAAAACAGTGCAACCACATGACTTAAAGCTTTCGTGACTGCAGGAATTCATATTCTTTGGGTCTTTCGGGAAAGCCACGAAGATAGAAAAATAAATAAAAATATCACGACGTTTCGATCATAACACAAGCAATCGTCATCAGGTGAAAAAATATAGCGGAAGAGATGCTGAGGCAGGAATTAAACGTCGTGATATTTTTATTATTTTTCTTCTATCTACGTGGCTTTACCGAAAGACCCAAAGAATAGTGCAACCACATGTATTAGAAAGCGGCCTGCAGAATGAGATATCGCAAAAATACTTCTGAGATCCCTTTAAGTGACATTTTCTTATCTAAACATAAGAAGAGTGCACTTCCCACACGGTCTGCTGCAGAGAGAAGTGTTTGTTAAATGTTTTTGATACTCTTTCAGTTTTAATTTATTCAAATTTTGTGGAATTTTTTTTTGAGAAGTCGTTGGTGACCTGGCTGAGACCATAAACTCATTGCACTTGAGAACCCCATTTAATCATCATGGGTGGATAAACTCTGAATTCTACTCAGGAACCCCACAGGTTCCAGCTGAGTGTTCAGAGCTACCTGACCACCATTGTCTTCTTTTTATTACTGAAAGTTGCTGACTAAAGGTCTTTAAGTCCTATTGCAGAATGTAATCACCATCAGTTCCCCATATCCAAGAGTGGTACAACAGTTGAATGCAAATTATAATCAGATGGAAAGACAGACGTAGGTGATTCGTTCCAGAGTTTAGTTCCACAGGGTATACATAAAAAGGCAAAATGCTTTGTGCGGCATATTTGGCAAGGAAACATCACATTGTCAGCTGGAGGGGTGATGCATCCGTCGACTGGTTGAATGTCATGATTTCAGGTTGAGTAATGTTAGAAACTGACCACAGAGGCACCAGCGGAAGAAGCAAACCACCACAGATTTTGCAGCTTCAGGCCATAATTTAGAATTGTTTTTCTAGGAAACTAGGTTTCATTGTCAAATTGAAATAATCAAAAGTACCTCATATTTTTCCACTTAAAATGATTGCTGAGATATGCTCCCTGCTCATTGAAAAATAATCCATAGGCTTCACGTAAAATGTGAACAGTTCACCCTCTGCAGTGTTTATAACTAGTAACTTTGCTGAATTCGAGGAAACGTACTTGATACTTTTTTTCAATACTGTCCTGTTTTTAAACGTTGAAGTCAGACACACAGGAGGTTAACACAATGCCTCTGTCTTTTTCAGCTAATACTGGATGGGAAGCCACTAACAAAGTCTGAGTTAAAGGTGAGAATGCCTCATCCCCCACCCACTCACTTTGGAAGCCCTTATAAGCAGTTGCATTTGGAGGCTTGCCCCCTCTTTTCTCTCTGCCTGATGAAGACCGCTTGTGTTGCGATCAAAACTTCATGTGTTTTTTCTTGTATTGTTTTAAAAAATATATCTTTTTTCCTTTCTATCTACGTAACTTTACCGAAAGAATCAAGAATATGAATGCCTAACATGTATTTAGCTGTTACTTGAGTCGACAGAAGTACTAATGCAGTATTTTTTAAAATAGTTTTGAAACTGCTGTGGTTTTCAAAGTATACTGCATCCCTTATTTGAAGATCGAGCTGTTTTCACACTGAAACAGCTGGGCACCAGTAAACATATTTGAGGAAGTACGACAACAATCTAAACATAGCCAGATGGCTGCAGGATGCATATTTCCCGAAACCTGGATAATACAAAACTGTAACTTTAACCCCAGTAGATTGCTGGGAGATCACCAACAGGAAGAGTAACCATTCTAGATATTACTCTTTGGTTCTTTCGGTAAAGTCACGTGGGTATAAAATAAATTAAATCACGACGTTTCAATTGCAACACAAGCAATCATCATCAGGTGAGAAAACCGCAGCAAGAAAATGTTTTGCTGAAGTGAGAGAGAGAGAGAGAGTTGCCTTGGTAAGAGGTTATACAGGCAAGAAAGGGAGAGGAGCAAGGGGAGAGAGGGAGGGGTGGGGGTGTGGGGTAGAGGGAGGGCAAGCGCTGCGTTGTGTAGTAGTACCCGGCAGATATGATATGATAGACGGCAACCAGTAGAGGGAGGGGTGGGGGTTATTCTAGATATTGTTTTATGGATATACTGCCCCCAGCAGAGGAATGTGGAATCTTCCATCACTACCCCACATTTTTGACCAGGGGAGACATTTTGACTGTTCCAAATACCATCGACACAACCGTTTCTTTCCCCGGCAAGATATGAACATCCCCTACCTGTTTGTGTACAGCATCTTGAGATGCAGTGGCATTTTGGATACTTTGTAAACCCAAATTGTACTGTGAAAAGACAAAAGTGGCTTCTCGCTCGGATTAACTTGTCACGGTGTCATCTCCATTTACAGCCCCAGGATGTGATTTGCATTGCACATTCTTGCAGTACTTGCCATTCACTCGTGAGGACAACCACTTGTGGCTTCCCACAAAGTGGTGCTCATTTTATGTACCCCAGACGGTTGATAGGCAGAGTTCCTCTCCTCCCCTACCTGACGAGGATTTTAACTCGTAGTCTTACAATTTGCAAGTCAGTTGCTCGAATTGCAATGCCACCCACTTAGTGTGCTCAAGACAAAACTGGAAACTAGTATTACAATAAGGATGAATGACCCTCGTCAAGGTGGACAGGAAGTCTCCTGAAAAAATAAGAATGTTTTACCCTTTCTGGCTGTAAAACAGGTGTTAAGATGTTCAAACACGAAATAGAAACCTTTTGCGAGGAATCATGTCTGCACTAACCACACGTACTTGTGGTGAACATGCAAAAAAACATGCTCTGATAGGAGAGGTATATCAGTTCTGCTAGACTCAGGTGAAGGCATAAAGGAATATCCTGCCCACACTTCAGATTCATTATTATCCAACCAGACGCAAGGCAATGTTGGGGGATACAGATGGGACTGCTGAGCTTGACACGAGCTTTGAAACCGAGATGGAAGTTTATTAATACTCCGTCATCTCCGCCGCCAGAACCTGCCGACGGTGCGGCCCGCACGTGCTGTGCGGCCCTCCTTCAGCGGCGCATCGTTGGGGCCACGGAACGGAAGAGAACAAGGCTCGTCAGATAACACGGCCAGCGAGCTGGAGGACAGTTACCGGCGGGAGCGGCGCAGGATCGACTCGGTAGGGGCAATGCTCACATGTCCTTTTGTACGTGTGTGTGTGTGCGGGTGCGTTGTGAACTACAGGGGCATCTCACTCCTCAGTGTGCCGGGAAAGGTCCTGGCAAGGATTATTCAACATCGCCTTGCCAGGCACGCTGAGGAGAGGCTTGCAGAGCCCTAATGCGGTTTCAGAAAAGGGCGGTCCTGCACAGATGCCATATTTTCTGTCCGTCTGCTACAGCAGAGGTGTAGGCAATTCCAACAAAACCTACATCTCTGCTTTATTGACCTGGTCAAGGCCTATGATACCATCAGTAGGCCTGGGCTCTGGGTTATTCTTCGTGCTTTTGGAATCCCTGACCCTCTGCTCACGTTCATTAAGGACTTTTATGATGGTGAGCGGGCCCGGGTAAAACTACGTGGCCAGGAGACGGAGCCATTCCCTGTTCACCTTGGGGTGCGACAGGAATGTCCTCTGACTCCCATATTATTTAACATTTTTCGATCACGTAGTTCGTGAAGCCTTCAATGGCTGTACCGGAGGAATTTCCATCTGGTACAGATACAATAGGAGGCTGATTGATGCCCGGGTGCGGTCAAGAGATGGCTTCCTATTGGTCAACCACATTATGTGTGCCGATGATCTGGTAATTGCCGCTCACTCAGAGGAGGAGTTGGAGGCGCTGTTGCTGAACCTGGAGCGTGCCACTAAGAGGTGGGGCCTTACCATCAGCCCCACCAAAACTAAGCACCTGCCTGAGTATTTTGTACCATCGGACACTCCACCCCCACAACTCCCAATTGGTTATGCGGCAGTTGTGGAGAGAGTGGAGCTTTTCCCATAGCTGAGTAGTGTGCTCATGACCGGCTCTGGTTTGACAGCAGAGGTCTCAGTCGGAATCAGTCTAGCGGCATTATCTTTTCATCGGTTGCGTAACGCTGTGTGGAAGCTACCTGGTCTGTCGCTCCGCACGAAGCTTCAGGTCTTCTCAGCCACAGTCATTCTCTCCCTTCTCTATGCTTGCGGAACGTGGACCCCCCTAATGGAACATCTTTGCCGGTTAGAAACATTAATGCTCTGCCTGCCTATGATCCATCCTGGGTTTAACTAGGCTGGATTGTGTGAGGAGCTCACAAATCCTTGAAAGATCTGGGCATAGCCCCATCGGTGAGCTCCTCCAGCAGGCAAGGCTGCGTTGGCTGGGTCATGTAACCCACATGCCCAGTCACTGCATGCCTAAACAGCTTTTGTTTGGCCGGATAGAGGGGGCTAAACGGGCACTCACAGGCTACAGAAGAGATGGAGTGATGTGGTACAGGTGGATGTGGAGCTGAGTGGACTTGCCGATGACTGGAACCAGCGGTATTAGGATCGGCCTCTGTGGAGGAGGCTCATTAAGGAGGCTACTGGGCAGTTGGAGGCAGTCGCCCTCCAACAACAACGGAGGGCGGAGGAGCGGCGCTCACAACAACGAGCGGAGCGCCGGGTGGCTAAAGCACAGCAAGTTGGCACAGTAGGAGGGCACAGGTGGTGCATCAGCCAGTCATCTCAAGTCAGTCGACCCTTGGCACCTTGGTCTGCCCCGTGACCTGCCAGTGGGTGTTGGACATGTTTTTGAGTGCGTTTGCGTGAATGTACACGTTTGTGTGTGCCTGTGTGCACGCTTAGTTGCATGTCTGTACCTGTGTACATGTGTCTGTGTGTGCATGATGATATGTTGTGTATCTCCACGTGTGCTCATTTGTCTGTGTGCTTGCTCGTCTTCTTGTTTATGCCTTGTTGCTCGATTACTCCTGACAGTTCTTCCCCACTAATGTTGTCGTCAATGCCCCTGCAGAAGCGGAGGATCGCACGCGAGGCGAACATCTCGGAGCCGAGCGCGTCGGACGCAGAATTCGACGCGCACAGCTTCACCAGCAGTGAGTCGGGAGCAGCCGGCGTCAACGAAGCCATGTTCCCCTGCCGATCCCCGCACCTCCCACGAAGTCTAAACCTCGTCAAATATTATTTCACTTCGTCTAAATTTCTCGACCACTGGGAACTGGGTTCAGCTGGCCCAGTTCTGTTGAAGTGATGGCCCAACAGCAGGCCTCTGTCCCTGGGTTGTGTCTCCATGCTTTCTAAAACTATAAACTATTATTATTTTACCAGGTAAGACCCACTGAACTACATAGCTCTTTTTCAGAAGCGACCTGGCCGCCAATGATTGCTCAGCGAAAGTGGCTTATTGTGTGGAAATTTACAGCGGCCAAATACTCTAAACGCATGTTTCTAAATGTGGAGGGAAAAACCGGAGGACCTTGTTAAAAATCCATGCAACCACAGGGAGAACATGCAAAATAAAAAATTGTTTATATTTTTCTCATGTTTAACATAGGCACGTGTAATGTTAGACTTTAAGTTAAGGTCCACTTTGTAATTTTCCACTGTGGAGCTTTAACAACTGGAACGGTTCCCAGTGGTCATGGAAACGTGGCATTGCTCAGGCTGCCAGCTCTCAGGTGTCTTGCCTCTTGGCTTAAGTTGACAAAGTCTTTCCCTAATATGTCTATTCCTAACTGTATTCTTAAGCTCAATTCATTTAATGCTAATCTAACACATGTGTTGCTACTCTGGATCACGTTCACAATTCTAACTCTAAACCATTTCCTAACACTACTCTACTTATTCCTAATCTTAATTTCTGTAATTGCAGAGCATCTTCTTGGTTCTTTCGGTAAAGTCACGTAGTAGGGAAGTAATAAAATAATAAAAATAAAACATAATAAAATTATATAATAATAATTAGACCATTGCCTAATTAATCCTAATCTGTATCGGAAACCCCACTCCTAGCCCAGTTGTTCAACCTCACCAATGCAACCCGTAAAACAAACAGCTCTTATCTTGTAGATGCACACCTAGGCTGTGTGTACCGTGCTCTTGGATATGAGTTTTAGGAATAGTTTCCAACCGAGTTGGTTTAAGCTTTGGAAACGCTGCACTGGTTTATAATTATCTGAGTCTCAAAAGTGTTTACTTCCCACACTATCCTCAACGACACTTTTCAACTAAATGTTCTGTCCCACTCCAGTTCATTTACAGTCCGTTTTTTCATCCAAATTTCAATTTGCTGTTTAGATCTCTCGCTTCCCTTTTGTGTCTCAGTTATATTCATCCTGTGTATCCTTCTGTCCTTTCCTCCTCCTGACCATCCTCCTCCACCCCAGCGCCATCACAAGGCTTGCTGCACAAGGAGGAGATTGAGCAGATGGAGGACTTCCGCAAGCGCCTAGGCTCCGACTGGCTACGCTACAAGCACCACCTGGAGCATGCCACCGACTCTGGTGGCGACAGCGAAGGGCTTAACACCCAGCGGCAGCAACAGGGGCAGCAGCAGAAGCCTGACTCATCAGTGGCTGATGGCATTCCATCCCAGCAGACACCCGTCGCTGAAGACTTGGAGAGCAGCATCAGCATATTTGCGGGGTACTGCAGTGCGGATGAAGTCACGGAAACGGACGGAGCCGGGGAGGAGGAGGTTTTCGTCACGGGAAGGCAGACGAGCGATGAGATTGACGGTACCACCACGGCTGGCGCTTCCACCACTGCTTCCCGTTTGGACTCGACGTCCTCCCGCGGCACCCTGAAGCAGGAGAAGATCTCCTGGCGACTCGGGATGGACGAGGAGGAGGAAAAGGGGGAGAAGGAGGAGGAGAGGGAAGATGTTTTTGACGAGGATGAGAAATACGGAGGTCTGTGATCTGTGTCAGACAAACTGTTGTAGATGTTTTTGCTAATTTATTTTTGTTACTGAGGGCATGAGTCTTAAGCATGGTAATCCTTAATTAGCACGAGATGGAAAATCAGTTCAAAATGTTTCCATGAACTCACAAGCAGTCGACAGCGCTCATCCAGTTGTGTAGATTCCACAGTCTTGTGGCAGGTGTCAGTTTCACTTCAACACAACCACTTTTGAATTCTCACAAAGTTGTCCAGCAAAGTGGCTGGAGTAAATTTCAGATCTAGAGAAGCAGGCTTTCAATCATAATAGTCATCGTCTATAAGATTAAGGTGCATCTTGTGTGTACCTTGGAGTTTGCCGTGGTTCCATTTAAAGAGGCTTTTGATGGCTGTGGCATTATTTGGATTCTCTTTTTATCTTGTTTATACTGCATTGTCTGTGCCATCTCGTTTGTATTATCAATCTGATGTTTTTTATCATTCATTCATTTCCTTAGCCTCAATAGTGCCTTGGCTTTAAATTTTCACAAAACCATTGCAATTCTTTAAACATGATTTGATGCATGTCTCGTGGGCCTAAAACTATTTAATTGTCGTAGATTCACATGATGAATGTGATTTTTTAAAATTAGATATATTTTTCACATTGTAGTGAATGCAGTTTCAGCTTCGGCATATGCAATATACTAATCGAAAATTATCTATTCCTACGAGCACGATTTGCTGCATGTGTCATGAACATGAGAATCGATTTTAATTGGTGAATCGATGCTTCTCTTAATTGCTAAATTATTTTCATCGTCATGAAAATTATTAAATTTGCCTTGAATATTTAAATACTCTTAGTTTTTTCGGTAAAGTCACGTAGGTAAAAAATGAAATTAAAATTAATTAAAATAAAATAAAAATCACGACGTTTCGGAGGCAACACAAGTCTCAGTCAAATCTAGAATTGAATATTTAAATGTAATTTATGATACAGTATTATTATTGCGCTATTTTGCTGTTGCAGCTTTCGCATTGCAGATCACTGATGCGGGGCTGTAGTTGCGTGGAGCTCAACTGCCGAGATTGGGGTGAGGCCAGACGCTAGCCTCGCAGGTCCTCCTAACCGTTTGATGCTGCGCGTGCGCAGAGACCCTGAGCGCGCCGTGCCTGGCGAGCGTGTGCACGGACGTGGAGGAGCGCACCGTGTTTGTGACGCTGCGGCGCGTGGCACTCGTGGAGCAGGAGACGAGCCGCGCAAAGACCACCGCCACATTCGAGCTCGCGTCGCTACTCTCGGCTAAGGCCACGGCGCGGCCGTACTGCCGGCAGGTGCGGAACGGCACGCATGTGATGATGCAGCGCGGCAGACGTAGCCCCAGTCGATCTGTGGGTGGACTTGCCACGACCATAGTAGTGGACAATATATGCCAGTGGCTATTTTGAGCACTGGTAATGTTTTTTACTTGACTATTGTTAGCTCATTGATGGCACGTTCCTGCATGTATTAACCACAAGTGTGCCTTATCGGTAACCCTACATATCTCGCACCTTATTCCTAACCATAACCATACCCATAACACTATGCACCCTAACACTAACCCTACCCCTACCTGGCCACACAAACCCCTCTTTTGTGCCTTGCTGACCTGCATAGGTACTCACTAGCAACACTTGTCCCAAAATTGTAGGCTTCACAGGGGATCTTTGTCTTTGTGTGTTTAACTGCACAATGTATTGCACGTGTATGTCTATGCCCAGGGGGTGGAAGAGTTGGTTCCAGCCCTAGAGCTGCACTTCAGCTACATCTGGGCCGACCGGAAGCAACGCACGTACCTCATCCTAGAGGAGGACCCGAAGCTCGTCCTGCAGGTGGGACACACAGCGGTTTTTGGGGTCTTGCAGGGGTTGACAGCGGGACTGGTCTTTTGCCCCATCATTTGGGGTTGTTCGGGATTGGTCTAGGATCTGATTGGCTGATGTGGTGATTGTTCTTGGGTAGAACTTGTATCTGAATGGCTTGTGTGGTTCTAATTAATTATTGGTCTGGCTCTGGTTGGAGAATTGTTTAATTGCCCATTGTAACTACTTGCCTTACAGATCTTCGTGCCACCTACACACTCACAACCTCCACAAAGATCCCGTACTTAGCCTTACCTCACTAGGATTCGCCAGTGCTCCATTAATGAAATTATGGTCAATTGTGGACTAGAGGTTGAGATCTCACCCTGACATTGTAATCCTGAGCCATCATCCATATAATGTTTTCATAATCGTGATCATAATCTTATCCTTAACCTACCCCATGTATTCTTCACTGTAAGTTATTCTAGTCCATGGTTATTACCCTTTGAAACTTGCATTTGAACATAAACCAAACCCTCTTCCTTTTCCTAAGCAAGCAATCCCAACACAGCCTGTAGCAATTAATCTTTAAATAATTTTCCTAATCCTCGCCCTGTGCCAAACATGAATTTATTTAATTGTAACCCAAATGCTCACGCACACTTACAAAAAGAGCATCAATTCCCAATTCGACATAGTACAGTATCATGCTCGTTTCCAGTTGGCTACTGTGTTCCACTTTCATATTCTTTGGTTATTTTGGTAAAGTCGCGTAGATATAAAAAATAAAAATGAAGTGTTCCACTTCCAAACTGCTCCATGCCCTTTTGCAAGCATCACCGTTTCACTTTTCATTCCCTTTTCACTTCCTGTGTCGCATCATTCAACTGTAGAGATGCTCACATTTGGTTTCTCCGACTGCTGCCACCCTGCGCCCACCTTTGCACCCACCCTGCACCCACCCTGCGCAGACCCTGCTGTCCGTGCTGGCACCCGTGGCTCAGGAAAACCGGCGTGCCCTCCGCCAGAAAGATTCCGCCTTCCAGTGCCTCAAGTGCAGCCAGTCGTTCACTGGGCCCACCCGGAACATGCCGCCACCCCCCGGGGCCCTCGCTCGCCATGCCTCCTTCGGCCGCACAGCCTTCGACAGAGGTGACGGGCGAGTTGTGACGCAGTGTAATGAATGCAGGAATCTTGTTCTGTTTAGTGCGTGTCAAAAATTGCAATGTTTTTACTGGGGAATTGACCCAAAAACCCGAGTTTATTTATCTGTATTCCTGCTTTGCGTCTCTCCGCCCCCACAATGACGTGATCCCAGGAAACGAGGAGGAGGAACGCGAGGGGTCCCTGCTGGCGTGCCCGTCGTGTTCCAGCGACCTGGTGGTGCTCGTGTCCGACACCGACGGAACGGAAGGCATGCCCCGCCGTTCCAGCACACCGCTCGCCTCCTCACATGGCTCCAGTGGCGTCTGGGCCAGCCTAGCCGGCGCCGACGTGTACCGCACCGTCTACGTGGATAACGGCACGCCGCGCAACGCCTTGGACAGCGGCGTCGTTATTAATGGTGTCCCACCGAGCCCCACGGTGGCGGGGGGAAGCGACAGCGGCCGGGTACGCGCAGAATCGTTCTCGCTCTACCGGACGGCTAACGAGTTCCTGTCTGGCTTGAGCTCCGGCGGTTGGAAGACTGAGACAGACGGGGCTTTGAGCAGCTGCGGCAGCAGCAGGCGCAGCAGCAGCGCTGGCGGCGGCGGTGGAGGAGGAGAGAACCCCTTCTACGAATGCGGAGACAGCCCTGTGCATGGCGCCATGCGAAGGTCGTCACTAGATTCGCACGGTGAGAGGAAATATGCAGGGACCGGAGTTGATGGGGACAGAATTCTGCGACTAAATAAGGTGTGGTGATTTGTGACACTACCAAACCCACTCAGCGGGAAAGGTGGCGATAAAATGGGTTCATGAACTCATTTGTGATGACCTTTCAGTGTTATCCTCTCAACCAGCATTTTATTCTGGGTACTTTAGTTTCCTCTGATATGCAATGCTCCTTAACAAGGTATTGGCCAAACATTCCAATGTAAGATCATCCTGAACAATTACTTTGAGACTCGGTGACACATTAATGCATTAACGATAATTGGCATTTATTTGGCCGGGTACTGTTCATTCATTGGATAATCACTTACCACAAAGTGGTACCCATTTTATCATCCCCAGAGGGATAAGGGGGCTGAGTCAATCTCCCCTGGTGCCCGACAAGGATTTGAACTCGCACCCTTTAAATTGCAATTTGAACGGCTTCCTAATCAATACCCCACTAATTTAAAATGGAATTTGCCAAACATCCTGATGCTGGACTCGCCAGAAAACTAGTTTTGAGACTGAATAAGACCTTTCTGGATAAACAAATGTGATCATAATTATTATTATCAGTTACAATACTGGCCAGGTGGCTCAGCGGCAGAGCGAGTGGCTCGCAATCGTAAGGTTGCGAGTTCAAATCCTGATCGGGTATTGACTCAGCCCACCATCCCTTTAGGGTCGATCTAAGGATTTCGAATTTGTGGATAAATCAACAGTAGTTAGTTGTTCTTTGGATAGAATCGCCCCCACCATAGCAATGAGCACTGCCTCAATCCACATTTGAGTAAGAAAGCGCTTTAACTTTTGTTTGAAGGCAGCATGTCTTATTGCAACGGTAATTGCGTGTTCCCTGTGGGGAAGGACCGTGCGGTGGTTGAGTTTTCTCGTGATGATCGACCGCGCCCCGGTTTCTTGCAACCATGTGACAACAGGCTCTGGGAGTCCTGGGTCCGATGGCTTTTCGGCGATTGACCACCGACTCAAGCTGCACCTGGAGCTGAATGTCTTCGAGGACGAGGAGTTCCGCCTGCTCATTGTGGTAAGTTTTATCAGCCCTGACGAAATATGGTCAAATATAACCTCCCACGTCCCGTACGGCATGGGTATACCCTCATCCATCAGTGGATTGACAAAGGGGACTGTGCCTGCACCCATGGAGCATGAAACAATTCACCCCCGCCCCAACCTCCTCATTAAGGTACATTTAATTGGCATGTAGGTGGTGGAATGATGACACGGTAGTTGACATTAAGCTATGAATCTGACCACGGCTTACAGCAGTCGCGATGGATGCCAGAACTGACCATGGGTGGCCCCTTCTTTACCAACCCGCATTGACCAGCATGATGAAGTATGGTCACAAAGGGCTGTAAATGACAGGCTTGAGATGATTAACCTCCATGCCCAGTGCAACCATGAATTGTGACGATTTAAAGTTGCGTTTTGCTTTAATAATCAATTTCTGTCTCGATCTATCTCGTTCACAATGATTCTTGTTTTGTCTCGTTCGTACAGGTCGTTTCTGCCCCATAAGTCTAAATTTTAAATCACTGTTTTGAAAGTATTTGCAAAAATTTTGGAGGATTCGTTCATAATAAATGATTCTGCGCGTGGTTTGATGCATGGGCGGCATGGGTCCTGTCACTAAAACTCCTGGGGTCACACCGCTGGGTTTTCGTTGACCCAGTTCCAAGTGTAAAACCCAGTGTGACATGTGGAGAATTCATTTGAAAAAGGTTTAATTTGGACCAGTTGTGTGTTGTGCACTTGAGCCCACGCATGTGTGTCCTATAAATGTTTCTAGCCAGGGCAGTGCCTGCGTTGAAAAAAGCTGCCCCAGACAATGCGTCGCACAGTCACCTTTTAAAAAGTCCCTATCGCCTAGTAAAAACTACACGTGTATTTAAGTAGGAAGCCTGTATACCAGTGGTCAGTCTGTATACTCGCCGTCATTCTGTATATGAGCTGCCAGTCTGTATACTGGCTGCACACCAACTGACGCCTTATTCAAGCTTTCATCAACCTGATACCCTGCTCCACCACCCCCCGCCCTGGTGTCACGCCACCACGAGGCAATCGCATCGTGAACAGGCACAACATTAACCGCATTATCTGCCCTACCTCAATAATCTTCCTACCACCACAGCACTGGAGAATTATTCAACAATAGGCAGTTTTCCCTGTGACTGTAAATAAAGGGTGGTTGTGGCACACTCCAGACATAGCTTCTAACACTCGGCCAAGTGCCATATACTTAACTAGGTCATGCCTCTCCCTGATCCCAAATGCGCGCCAGCGATTGTGTGCTCGTTACATGGAAACATCCTAAAGGGGGCACCAGTGTGCAGCTCATAATACAAATAACGTCCAATATTGAAACTAAATATTTATCCCGGATAGCTTTACTTGAGCCCCAGCGAAACGTATTAAATTTTGATGTTTGGCCAATTCCTTTTTAAGGAGTGTATTATGTTGAGGAAGAAACCCGAGTACCTGGAGAAAACCAACATGTATGAAAGGATAACACTCAAAAAAGGTCCACACAGATAGGTTCAGCAACCCATTTGTTGAGCCCTTTAGCAGCAAGTTTTTTTTTCGTTTGCTGGAAAGGCACGAGCATTGAGTTTTATCGGAACCGCTGAAGTGCAGACCTCTCTGTGGCTCCATTCCCATTTGTAAGTTTTCCACTTGCCAAGGAAAATGTTCGAAAATGCAGCCATAGCGTGCGAGCATGTCTTCTGTCTTTCCGCCTTCTCTTCCATCACATTTTAAAAACTGTATTGCTTCCTGTACGTTGTTAACTTGCACCTCCCCTGTATCCCTTATTCTGTTACTTCTCACTTCTATACTTATTTAATTTCATTCCCCATCATTCATTATGCCATTTAATCATTCCACCCTTTCCCTTGGCCCTAATCAACTTTCTTTTATTACAGCGTTGCTCTCTTCTGTTTTGTCCTCCCCCCGCTGACAAAATAGCGACACGTGCCAATCCCGCCGAAACTCTATCGGCCTTCCATCAAAAACACAATAGCTGCCATGCAGCAAGACTGCTTTGGGAACACAAAACATCGCAAAGTGGCCATATTTCAAGTTCGCTTTGTCAAAATTATAAAAGCAACGATTTAAAACAAAAAAACAACACCCTGGATTCAAATTTCCGGGCCACTCGGTGGGGGTGAAGTGAGTTTTGTGCCGGTTGGCGGTACAGACCCTGATGCAAAGAACTGCTGAAATTGCATGTGTCTGTTTTGTGTTTTCTTTTTTGCTGCTGCGAGCGGCTGGAAGGGCGCAGCGGGTGAGCTAGGCAGAAAACGGAGCTCGCTGTGAGACTAGAAAGCGCAGAGAGTCTCGTTTTCGGGAAAGCGACGAGCAAAGGGAGCAGCAGGAGACGCCGTTTGCTCCCGGCGTCGTGCCACGTCTCCAAGCGTGCCACGTCCTCCCATCGTGCCACGTCTCCCAGCCTCGTGTCACGTCTCCCGGCGTGCCACCCCTCGGATCCCATTGTGGTTAAATTAAGTTGTAGCCCAAAAAATGGAACACAATTTGTATTTATATAACCTCCATATACGTCTCTAAATGCAACCACATTTGAAGAGGCTGCACAAAATAGTGAAACGTATGAATCATGGAAGGAAATAGACGTATATATAGTGCAGAGAAATCCATTGTTGTCCTGTACCATACTCCAATATCTTTACTTTCCACCTTCACGCACTGACCAGCATGGGGAAGTATGGTCAAATATCAACCCCGATCCACACTGTGGGGAGGCCCTCATCCATCAGTGGATTGACAGTGCTGTACATGTGCATATATAGTATCGATGTTTTAAAGAGAAGAGACAAGGGCAAAAGAGAAGACGAATGTCTCTAGCCTGGACTTAAACAGGATCAAGAAGTTCACAGCATGCATGGATGGATGGATGGCTGGGGGGAAAGGAGGTTGAGATTATGGGGGGGGGGGGCAGTACAGGAAAATGTGTGACCTCCCACGGTGCAAATGTTAATGGGGTACTTCAAAAGGAGGCCTTGCTTGTTGGGGCAGAGAGTATGTGGTGGGGAGTGGAGTAAGATGAGAGGGTAGAGATCGGTCAGGGCAAGTTATTGGAGGTTCTCCACAAATTGGGTACATTTGATTTTGTTATCAAAACAACATCCATTCAAGGTAGTGTGGCAGGGTAAATCTGCTCCCGTAGATGGGAATGTGTCAATTCACCTTTTTATCCGTGGCTTCTCAGCTCTTGGATCGAGCACTGCTCTCAGGCATTTGATGTTTCCCAGCATGCACTGTGTTTATTGATTTCGCTGTAGTGCTAGCTCCCAACATGCACCACGAAGTTGGTGTTGATGGTGGGAAGAAAGGTGATTTTAATGGGGGTGTTGATAATGGTGGTAACAGTGATTGTTTATTATGATGGTGATGTTTCCAATGGTAAGGTGATGTTGATGTCGGTTATCATATTGGCAATGTATTGATTTTTCTCTGCAGGCGCCGACGGTGGTGTGGGATCGTCCAGAAGAGATTCCCTCTTTCCTCGTCATATCGAACCTCAGCCTTTACGTGCTGGAGCTCAAGGGCGACACCAGGTACTGCACACACCTACAGACGATGCGTCGGATATAGCACAACCTACAGCCCATGTTCCCAGATCATTACAACAATCTGGTTTACATCGGACCTCACTCGAGAATGTAAAACCCAAACACGGTCGTGCAAATGGAATAATTAACGTCATCTAAATTCCATGTGAATTCAGATAAAAATCACGTAACTTCATCTTAACATTCCAGGCAATTTTCCGTGGCAAAAGTGTGAGAACAGAAAGTGCTTGAACCTCAATGCCGCATGCTCTTACGCAGCAATAAAACATACCTTCGTCTCGAGTGCCTTCCTGTGTGTGACCTCTTGCGATGGCCCGAGTCTCGTGTCCTCCATGTGCGAGCCAGCTGCTGCATCTCATTTCTGCACTGCCGCTTGGTAACTGATCATCACTGATATTCACAGAAGCACGCTGGAAATAGCATTCAATACACAGATGTACCGATTAAGCCCCTGCAACCCCGATAGCAATTTGATGAATTTTCAACATCGGAATCGAGAATTATTCTTGTAAACGTGATGGATGTAACAGCCTCCATTGGTTGCAAAGGTCACTTGAGCCCATTACATGCAACATATGTGATGTTTACACGTGCAATTCAATACATTATAGTGAGCTTAAAAATCGATATTGATCCACGCATCATGTGTCACCTGTAAATCAAACACACTGAACTGATCACTACTGAGTAGGGATAGAACGACTCACCAGTTTTTTGCTTAAACCAGTCCTACTGGGAAACGTAACGGAAGGCATTAGGTAGCCTTCATGTAACTATGAATTGGAAAAAAGCACTCTTATACAATTATGATAATACACCGTTATAAGGCGGTACAGAGCAGGGAGAGAGAGCTGAAGAGCTGAAGACGGAAGCTTGTGTTGCCTCCGAAACGTCGCGATTTTTATTTTACTTTTATTAATTTCATTTTTTACCTACGTGACTTTACCGAAAAAACCTAAGAGCAGGGGTCACCTTACTAATTGCCCTGCCCGGTCACATGTGCAGCGTGGAGGATCCTTCGCGGTGGCTGCACGTGCTGGCGACGCGCCGCCTCTCGCAGATGCAGAGGTTGGAGGTCGGGCTCGGGGCCCAGAGCTTCCGGATTGAGTTCGACTCGCCCGGAACGGCCAGGACGACGGAGCAGCCCGGAGGCCCGTCGCCGTCTCCGCCTGAGCCGCCTGGGATCACCGTGATGGTGCGCGATCCAAAGAAATGCGAGGCGTTCGTGGGACTCCTGAACGGTACGTTCGCTTGGTCACGATGAAACGGTGAGCCCCGGCACAGCTGGCGAGTCGCGCTCGCCTGCCGAGCCTTGTCCGCGGCCTCGCAAGCACGATGCGTGCGTGCGTGCGTGTGTGCGTGCTCGAATGCTCGCATGTGTGCAGCCCTCTCTGCACATCATCTGATAATTCTGCCTTGGGAGAGAACATGTGCCAGGCCTCTGTTATTTGTTAAGGTGCATTGTTAAAATCAACCTGAATGTGCTGGATTTCTTCATTTATTGTGCTGATTGGAAGCTAAGCAGGTTTGAGGCTGGCTAGTGCTTGCATTGGAGGCTGCCTGGGAATATCAGGTGTTGTCGGCTCGTGGCTGCGAGGTGGCCAGCAGGTGGTAGCACAGCGATGGATTGAATCTGTCTGTGCGGAGCTTCGAGTGTTATGCCCTTGTTTGCATGGATGTTCTCCAGGACATATCTTCTTCCCACATGCAAGTCAGTAATAGAAAAGGGCTTTATAATATTTAATATTATTACGATAAAATTTATTTTTATCGAGGATGTTATAACATTAAATACAATTGTTTAGTTAATTTGGTCATTAAAACTCTCAGGGACTATATTAGTATTAACTATAAAGTGTTATGTTCAAGTGATGTAACAGTAATAGCTAATAGAAGAGGAACTTTTTTTTTATATTTTGCAGAAAGAATGGCCGAGGTCCCCTCGTGGCGTGACGGCGGTCTGCCCCGCGCCGTCGCCCGTGCCTCGCTCTCCAGCCAGCACAGCCTCAGGTCGGTACCGACAGTGGCACTGGGAAACAGCAACTCGAATGTGGCTCCACAGCAGCACAGGCACGGCACTAGGAACACAGCCGAATGTGACACAGGGAACGCATTTGAATGGGGCACAGGGAGTACATCCAGATGTGGCCCAGTGGAGCACAGCCGGATGTACACGAGGAAAGCAAGCCCACCATGGTGGTCGGGCTTGGTTAAGACGGCGTGTGACTCCATACTGTCGTAATCACAAATCTCAATCGCTGTACTCGATTCAAATTTAAGTGAGCGGCTTTCGTGAAAATTACATCCAAACCCCATGCATCAATGGGACGTTTGGCTTGTCTGTGAAAATGATCATCTCTTGAAAATTTAACCCGGATATAAGACTTCGATTGCAATTCAAATAAACAATTAAACCTAAATGAATATGAACCAACGAATGGAATAGCACAATTTCAATGGATTGAACAAGAAAATGCTGGTATCCCTGGCCGCCTTTGATTGCGAACCGATCGTGTGACGCGCACGCTCGCTGTGCGATCTCGCGCGCGAGGTGGGGAGGGTCGCCGGGGGCTGGGGCCGGTCGGCCCGCAGGGGGGGTTTATGACCGCGCGGGGCTTGGTAGGAATGTGCCGATTGGAAGGCTCGCCGCCTGCCAGCGGAGTAAGCACTAACACGTGTCCCACGCTCGCTCCCCGCACGCCCCTCGGCACGTGTTGCCAGCACCCCCCCCCCCGCCAGACACTCTCCACGCAATCCCGCACGCACGCACGGGACACGTGTAGGCGCACGCACGTATATACACACAGGCACTCGCACGCACGTCGAGACGAGACATGCACGATTACGCACATATATACGTACACACGCGCACACACGTACCTGCGTATACATGCAGACGTGCCACGTGGGCACAGGCGAACAGAGGTGTGCGTATACACATTTGTGCAGTAGCAAACGCGTATTGACGCACAAAGACACAAACTTACAAACACGTGGACACACACGTGCAGATGTACGCACACATGAGCGTGTGCAAACACGCTTCTCTTTGCTTAATAACGTCACCTATTTTGCTTCCTAAGTGGCTCCTTTGTTTTTGCGCACATACACAATCCAGGCATTCGTGACGCGGAGACGAACTGAACTGAATCGAACCCTGCAGCCCTTTGCGTGTCTCTGTCTTCATTAGCAAGCTTCGCTATTGAATCATTGTTTCCTGTTTTCATCTGCTTGTTTGTTACTCTGCCAACTATGTGCACATTTGTTGATTTTTCCAGCTGCCAGAAATGGAATCGAGTGTTTAATAAAATTTTGGTTCAGTTGTTTATAATTTAAGCAGCTATTTTAGTTATTTTCTTTGTCCCCCATTTTAGATTTCCACAAAAATTTTCCACATTTTGCCGCTGCCACATTTGCGCTCTGATGCACATTTTGCCGATCTGTGCCGACAGCCACTGGAATTGTCGATAATTTCGTTTGGCCGCGGGGAAAGTTGTTCCGCCTGCAACAGACGCGGTGGGAAACAGGGCCATTTCCTTTAGACATTAAACACTCATTTTTATGGCACGGCACATGTTGATTGAACAAAGGTACAAAGTGGTTACTGCGTCACTCCAAAAATAAATACTGGTATTTGAGACTGGCCATTGTATTGTTTTTATTTTGCTGTAGTGTGTTAACTTAAATGATCTCTTTGAAGTGCCCAATCATTTATACTCGGAAATTACCTGTTAATCATCTGTCATAGAGGTGGTTGGGTAGGTTAGTGGTTGAAGAACTTGAGTCGGAATTGCTAAGATCCTGAGTTAGAATCTGAGTTTCAGCCACCCATGATTATGGTTATAATTATAATCACAGGTTTCAGCCATCCATGGAATCTCGTGGCTGAAACCCAAATTCCAACGAGTCTTATAATTGGAGTTGATAGTCTCAGCCCGGTTACCAATGGCTATACAAAAATCACCCCATTAAATTTGTGTTTTCATAATTTTATTAAACATTCGTTGTTTTGATTGACACAACAGCCCTTTGCTGGGCTTATAAAAGCTGTGTCGCAAGGGTGGACAAAGAGGCCCATTTAAGGGTGTTCAGAAGCAGTTATGTGATGCCGCTTTCCTGGGCCATTATTCGATGCAAGGTGCTGCACTGTTTTCTGAATGGAAATTGAGTTCCGGGACTTGTTGCCGATAGCGCACTTGGAATATAATCTGGGGTAAAGGTAAATCATTTTTTGGAAAATAATAACGACAAATAAAATAAAGAAGGAGCTGAGTCGTGGCGCAGCGGTTCTTCCTCTGTACTGTGAACCCAGCAACTTGAGTGCAATTCTCGGCGACCGATAACATCAGTGGGGAGTAATATCTGAACAAGTCCTGGATCATTCTTCCCCAACCACCCTTCATCAACCCGTACCGACTGGAGTGGTGAAGTCGAGTCAACCCCCATGACCGATTCAACCTGGTGGGGCTTTCATCCAAAACTAGATTGACAAATGCAAGTAACCATAACAATAAATAGAGGGGGGGGGGGTGGGAATTCAGCCCACGTGTTTGCGGCTGATGCGACGGCTAATGTGGATCGTCTCTCTGTGCGCTGTTATGTCGGTCAAGGCGGATCATGTCCCAGTGGGAGGCGGGCGCAGACGTGCTTCTGGGAGACCAGGCGCCGAGTGGAGGCGTCTACCTGCTGGCGTTTGTCCTGCGAGGTGTGACTATCAGTGCACGCTGCGGCGGACATGCAGAAGCGCACACACACGCATTCTCGCATGCAAAGGTGTGCACGCTGCTGTGGACACGCCAAAGGCGAAATTCCCCCGTTTAGCCTTTAACAAACTAATGGAGCAAGCGCTGTTAGTGAGCACCTGTTAAGGCTGGCACGGCACACACGAGGCAATGAGTGGGTACACACCGTACCATGTACTCACCGATGTTGATTGGTATTCAGGTTTGCACCCTTGGACATTTAAACACAAGCAAAAATTGGCGCATCAACACGTGCACTTACATACAAAGATACATAAAAAAAATATATGTACACACTCGCACGCATGCACTCACCAGCACTCGTACAAACTCGCACGGTCACACGCTCAAGTGCTTGAGTTTAGTCTTGCTTTGTATAGGGTGCAGTTCAGCAAGTAGGTGTCTGATGGGCTCGGTGCGTGTTTGTGGAGGTGCAGTGTTCTCCCCTCGCATACACACAGTTCTTCTCAGGGCATTCGGGTTTTTCTCCTGCTTGCTCAAATTCGATCGATTTGACTACCCAAACAGGAACCTTTATTAAAAAAACACACTCTCAGTTAACTTTCTTCTGGATATACTTTTTAATTTCTCCTTGATGTTGCATATCCATCAATCTCCATCGATGCCAGCACCTTACTTTTCTGATCCGCTAATATATGGAGCTTACCTAATTTTCAATCACCTGTCGATTAAGAGGGTCATTAGAAATTAGCGGTATATCCATTAACGGCTCACCCTTTTATTTCTGTTATATACCCACATCTGTCCACCCAGCAGTATAAATGGATACACTACAATTCGACAGGTTGCGTGCGGTCGGGTTAAAATTGTAAGGGTACTCTCACCTCTTCCCAGACGTGTGTAGAACTCCCATGATTGGAGGCCCTTCCACGTGCAGTGGTGTGAACAAGTCATTGCAAGGCTGTGATTTACCATTTGTGTTCGGTTCCGTTTTATTTATTGAAAATTGACGTTCATACTCTTAGGCGAGCTCCGCACACAAATGCAGAGTCGCTCCGGCGAGCAGCGCCCGACCGTTCAACCTCAAGGAAGGGCCGGGGGAACTGCTTCTGACGACTGAAGCGTTTGGCCTCGAGGATTATTTTCTTTCCCTCCCATTGCCATCCCCTCCACGACATGATATTTGCGAAGTGTTTAATCACGGGATGCGCTCAGCCCTGCCATCGGCTGCCCCCCCGCGGGCACCGCTCAATGTTGGGCTTCGTGCCGGGAGAGTGTTTTTCGGCATTTGCCGAGCGCTGGCTACTTGCGGCTAAGCCCATGCCCCCGTGGTCTGTTTTCGAAAAACACAGAACGAGGAAAAAAAACTAAATTCCAAACAATTTGAGCTTCGCTCGTTGGCGGTGGCCAATGTCCACACGTTCCCGACGTCCCGGGGTCGATCCGACACGACCACCGTGCATCACTTGCGTATAGGAGCTGCGCAATCATGAGGTAACCGGTGCCTCACGCTTGTTTACGACTCTTATTTATGCAGTTATTAAACACAAACAGCCCAAATAATTGCCACAGAAGGAACAGAAAAATTGTGTTCCAGGAAATTAATCGCCGCGTTGGCCAAAGGGGAAAAAGACACTGGCCTCTTAAAGCGGGGATTGTGGAATCCAACAACCTTGGGGAGCACTGATTTGTGCGCTTATCCCAGTTCTCCTTGTTAATGAGCCAGGTCTTGGTGGTGGGATCTCTACTGGCGACCACTTTTATGCGTTTGAGTCACCCGCAGGCTTGGGGGCTCAATTAATGCCGGACTCATAAAACAGGCGAACTGCCACAGTTCATCAGCCCTGGGTTTTTCAAAAAAAAAAAATCCACATTCCCTTTTGCGCACACAGTTTCTGAAACCGCTGAGCCCCCTCTCACGGGCTGCCCTTGGCTGCCGTTCGCCCTGCGGCAGCGCTTGCCAAGCGTTTCACCTGCGATCGTAGCGTAGGAGCCATGTTAGCGCGGACGCCAGGCATATATTTTATCCGTATGTTGAAGCTTTGCATTTGTACTAATGGATTATCGGTCCCACGCGGGTTTAAAAGTGCTGGGGTGGTTGTTGTTGTTGGTGGAGGGGGTCACTTTAAATAGTTCTGGTGCAGCGTTGTAAAATAATGGCCAATGCCTGGACGTGTTTGGCATAAGTGCGCGTGACGAGGGACGGGTGGGAGCGCTTGATGAACGGGGTTGAGTAACATGTGGCCCAATTGTTGTGGAAGTTATGCTGCCAACTCGCTTGCCCATACACTCACCCTCTCACCTGCTTAGTGACTTACTTAACCATTCACTTACCTCTCACCTGGTAACCCACAAATTAGCCTTCTAATTTGCTCAGAAACTCACCCTGTTATTGATTCACTTTCTCACCAACTCATCCAGCCAATAACTGACCTGCTTAGCCACGAACGTACTTGCTTGATCTCTCATTCGTGCACTTACTCGCACACTCAATGCTCAACCATTCACTCTTCCATTGTTCCACATATTCACTCACTCATCCTTTCACCTACTTGTCTACCTGTTCACCCCTTCACCAATACTCTTCCCCAGCCAGCAACTTGTCAATTGCCATATGACTTTCCCCACTAATGTTTTGAGTTCCTGTGCAATTTCAAACGATGTTTTTTATTTTCACACCAGAACGAGTGAACGTTGTTTTGGACCGCGTACAGTCGGGCGCTGTGTTTGTGTCCACATGTGAGCCGCATTGTTCCTTTCAGCCGCTCGCTTTGAGTTTCCGCTCAAAGGGTCAGGTATGGTCCCGCAGGCTCCACCGTTGAGATACCTGTGATTTTTTTCTCATCTGTGCAATAGTTTTTCATTTCGACAATGTTATTTCTCAGCACGTGCAAAAATGTGTCTCTCTTTTTCTCTTCTTGACCGCCACCGTCTGTGTAGAGGAGCGCGGCACCCCCAAGCCGGCAACTTTGGTGACGACGCGGGAAAACCTCTACCTTCTGCAGGAGGACCACCGGCGGGGCAGCACCTGCGAGGCAGAGGAGGGAGGGGGGGCAGGCAGCGCTGACGGCGCCACACGGGACAGGTTCTCGCTGCTGGAGCAGCAGCCGCTGGAGAACCTGGCGAGCGTGCGCCTCTACCGCGCCGCGCCCTGCCACCTGGCGTTGCTCTTCCAAGACGAGGTGAGGGAGGGCTTCGATCGTTACCTGTCCACATCGTTAAATTACGTTGATTGTGCTCGCTTATGCGCACATTGTATCTCGTGCGCGTAGGAATCGAGGGTTGTCATTTCGTACGGGTCAGGGATGGGGGGGAACCTACGGTCCACGGGACCGTATGCATTGCCTACGACCTCTGGCCACATGAGACACACGATTTCAAAACGGCCCACAAGAGATACGTTTCCATCGCTGCGAGAGCCTAACTACACTGATCGTGTATCAGAGGAGAATATTTTCAACCTGGCAACACAGTTTTTTTTTTCTTTATATTGTGCTCAATCGCGTCTGTGTTTGCACGGGCCTCTCGCAGTGGCAGAAGTTGTTACCGAGGCGTGTGTCGATGTGTGTGACCCAGCCAAAGGTATTACAATCTCCTATTTGATACCAAGTAAGGATTACATTCCCTTCTGATGTAAGTTGTACGTGGATTGGTACACATGATGCCTGCAGCCGCCACCACATGCTGCATTCATCACAGGGTGTAAAAATATTGATTCTTAAACCAGTGTTACATTACATTTGTGCCCCTTGCTATTCATTAAAGTGTCCCCATTGTGATTAGATCTAAGAATTGTCTTGATTACATTTGTATGTTCAACTTCTTTCGCACCATACGTAGCCACCCGCGCTAATCGGAGGTATGGAAATGATTGTTCATATTTGTAATTCATCGCAATCAGTTTTTCCAAACACACTAAATAGTTAAAAATTATTACACCATCTCGTTTTGCATCATCACTCTGTTTTGTCTCGTGTACATTTTGCTCTCTTACCCTGGATGTAACGTGAGCATGTCGTCATAAAGCATTGCAATGACGGCAGGGTGATGTCACTCAGTGCTTTGCTTCTTATTCAGGAATCTTCGACAAAATTGTGACGTCCTTTAAAATTCGTCCTGCATTTTACGAACTTTACGGACAAAGTATCCATGCTGATGGAATCTCAAGACATCTTGAATTAAAAGCCTTAATCCGTACATTTTAGTTTGCATCGGCAGATTCTGCCCTTTTTCTCTCTCAATGATTCTAAGGACGCATCTTGCGTACGTTACGTGGGGAGGCACTCGCAACATGGTAATTGTGTGTATTTTTTGGCAGGACACGCGCGAGGATCGTGTGTGGCATCTGCGCGTGGGGGCCGCGGTGTTGGCCGAGGGCTTGCTGAGCGCGCTGCGCAAGCCCTGGGCCCAGCTCTTCTCCGTGGAGCTGCACGTGGTGCAGTGCGATGACCCACCCGCCATCACCGTCGGCGCATCCCCATGATGCGGCGCATGAGCCCATCCCTCCAATCACCGGCACCGCCAGTGCTACTGGCGTCACAGCCATACAGCTACCGTCGCCGCCGTCACTACCACGTTCACCTCTGCTTCGCCATGGTGCGTGCGGTGCCCAAAAAATCGACGAGGCTGAAGTCTGCGATTGTTGGAAATCTGAGCAAGATCCTGCTCTTAGCGAGGTGGTGGAGCGAGAAGTTGGTTGGAATTTGCACAAGGAGAGTGACCTCGAATGAAGGACATCCACAGTTTGAAGATCTTCACTTTTGTCGTTAACGACCACTGGAATCGTCTATGGCTTCATAGTCTAGGCCAGCGGGGGAATTTTTAGGATTTTTTTTCTGAAAGCAGAATCTAGCGTTTTTTTTGGCAAGTTTGCTCGTTTGCTGGTGTGGCAAGTCTTAAGTAAAAAAATACAAAGGTACATTCACTAAACTGAAACACAAGGCCTTTTATTAAAATAGTGTTGAACTTCCGTGCGTTCCCATTGGCACCAGTTATGCTCACAAGCGATGGATTGCAGTGTTGCTTCGGATAATGCGTCCATGTTTAGCACTGCCATTAACTTGTGGAGTGCGCACAGAAAACAATTAAACAAAACTGCTGACACTACAACACTGATGCTGCTACGTATGGGCGCGGCATCACACGTGCACAATGACTGTTACGTTGATTTTAGTGCACGATTCTCAACGAATTTCTGCTTTTCTTTCAGTGACTCTCATTTAAGAGAATGAGGTCACCACAGCTACTAATGATGATGATGAACAGAAATGATGTCCACTCGACCATAGGCCCTCCATTTGCACCCACACCAATGTTACTTTCCTGTGATTCAGCCCACACAACTCTGCTGAATTATCGTTTTGTATGTTTGATTCTGTTATTTCATTTTAGCCAGGGGGATTGGGAGTGCTGTGCATCATCCAGATTAGAAGCCACACAAGGTCCCAGGCAAGAGAGACCTTGCGTCAAGCATATGTGGCGTCAATGACAGTGGCGCCTAAACTTGCGCAACATATAAGTCCAGCGCAAGAGCCGTGGCGATTTGGTCGCATAGCCAAACGGCATCGTAGTTTGCTCTGTTGGCAAATGCGCAACCGCGATTTGAAAAGGTGGCGGTTGTCGCACAAGCTCAGGGATGCAGCTGCGTTGAGTCAGGGTTTGGCGAGATGCACAAATATGACATTAAGATGATTGCTACTTTTTGTAATTCATTGAAATCTGTGCAGTTTCTCCAAATGCACTAAATTGTAAAAATTAATATGCACGCGCATGCCAAGGAATAAAATAAAAAAATAAATCCATGTGCTCCGACGCATTAGCTTTAGCATCAGGAATGTATGCGTGTTTTTTTGTAAGTTTTATATTTTAAGGGGTTTGTTTCACCGTCATGTCTTGGCCAACAGTTTCGATCCAATAAAGGACGCTGGCACAACTGGCATCGGGTGGGCGGAACTCGGAGGCTGAGTGACCAATCCATTGCGAAGCCCTTCGGACACCTCGAGTATGGGCAGGAGCCCTCCTAGCAACAGCCCTCACCAGCTCCTCTTTCTCCAAGTTCAAGGCTTTTAGTTTCGGGATCTGTTCATCGGCTGCTGTTTGTGAATACTGTGGAGGTGTTTTGCCAGTGGGTCATTCCAGTGGACTGACGCTGTGTTGCTGCCCATGCCCACTTGTCTTTAAGTCACATTATTGCAGTCCAAGCGTGGCCCTGTTCGCTAATTGTCAGTAATCCGAGAGGGTGAATCCCTGGCTTTTAACGATCATTAATCAAGCACATGTATCCCATCTATCGTTTGAGGAGGGACGAGCAGCTTTCAGGGCAGAACTTGCCCTGAAATAGCCACACGTAACCCCTGCTTTAGATTCCGTTGGGCCGGAATTGTGTCTAGAATGTTAATTGCTGGCCATGAGCGGCTTAAAAGGGCCCTTGGTTTGAGAGTCGCGTCAGTGCCAGACCAAACCCCAGGAGAGTTGCGAGCGATTACTTCCTGTGTCAAGTCTCGTCGTGTCTTGGGAGTTGAACAGAAGTTATTCCACATCTCGCTCGGATGTATGAAGTTGGTGGAATTCAATATACATGACTTAAACCCTCTAAGGCTCAAAGCACCAAGCTCAAGCACCATAGTAGAATGGATAAAATATGTTTTACAGTGAACTACGACATTTCTCTGCTGCACTCGAGGCCTGGCAATCTTGTATCTGTTCATGAAAGGATGTGTGTATGTGAATGTGTGCATTAATAAAGTCATAACATTTTGGTAGAATGTCTGCACTGAGTTTCTTTTTCTTAGAATTGGACTGTGTGTTTTTACATATGGCACGTAGTAAATAGTTTTCACTGTTGCTGAGCAAAGGACCAAAATGCCAAGCGGCCAGAAACAAATAGCACCCTTTAAGGTATGAGATTTCATACATTTCTTGAATTGGGCAGGGTTGTAAAAACATGGGAAAAGAGACGATGTGAGGGCATTACAAAGTTGACCAGTGCAGTATAAATGATGAACCAGCCAATCCAGTAGAGTGAGTCCTCAACATATGTGAAGGAATCTACTGGATATCTGTGAAAAATATCTTTATAGCTCATCAGATTCCTCCAGTAAATGCATTCTGATGCTGACGTGAAGTTCCTGGGAATAGTAACCATGGTGGTAGCGAAAGAAGAGGCATAAGGAGGTGACCGACTGCCGGTGAGTGAGTAACGGATGATCGACGCGTGCTTGATCATCGATCAACCCGACGACTCTACGGTAAATGACATCAATACAGTGTGACAGTAAACGGGTGCCTAACCCCAAATATGACAACCGTATTTAAACTTGAGTGGATGGATCAGTGAGTGAGAGTGATTGGGGAAGGTGGGCAAGCAGATGAGTGAATCATTTGGGTGGTTGAGTAGTAATTTAGTGGTGCCTTTACCTCCGCGCGAAACGAGGGTGGTTGTGGTGCGGGGGTTGGGGTCGCAATTTAATTCGAGGCAGCACACGCACCGCAATTATTTTTGTTCTGTAAAAAATATTTCGTTCGCGTGTGTGCCGTGTGTAAAGGAAGCTATCAAGTTGCCACCTCCGTGAGCTTGGAACCAAAATAACAGGCTAATTATTCCTGAAGAAGGCCAGTCGGCGGAAATGTCATGATCTTTCATCTGTCACGGTTAAACAAACATTTTAATGAACCTCTTTAAAAATAAGTGTGCGTGTATGTGTCTGTGAGATCTGGTGCATCTGCCAGTCATCTCCGTCAACCCCCGGCACCTGGGTGGGTCCCGTGACCTGTCAGCTCGCCTTCGACACTTCACGTGGCCTCCGTGCACCTCGCCTGGCCTGGCACAGGCACCGTGGTAACATCACCTTCACAAAGTGGCGAATGGCGACTGCCGTGTGAAATTTTGTACGTGTAATGTATGAGGTAGCATTGCCAGTATATGTTCGTGTCTGAATGTATATGCATGTCGTGCCATGAAATTTACCCAGACATGCCCCGGGAGGGTCCTGCCTCACTGGGATGTTAGGTCAAATCCCACCACGCGAACGAGGGGATGCCACTCAAATATCCGCACAGATAGAGTCAATAATTAATTGGTGTACTGCCATCTCCTGACCACCTCAGCCCACAAGCTTACAACTCCTGGTATCCCTCGACAGTCTAACCAAGGCTTGTCAGGCTCCCCACCTGTTCAGCGTCTGAGGTGTGACGATATCGGACGCATTCGGGGTGATTTGGGGGGGGGTCTTTGCAGTGCGCTCTGTACCTCTGGATAGAGCGGCACTTAATTTCGATTCCCGCTCACACCTGTGGCGAATATGGGAACCGGTCTTGGGCTTCCCCAAAGTCGAATAGACCTAAAATGATTACCTGGTAAGTGGGTGAATATCAGCACTGGGGATTGAAAGGTGCCCGAGTGTGGTTCTGACCACACCACCTCGTGTGCCGCCGTGTCGGTCAATATAAGTCCTCTCGAGCAGCATTTCCCCCAACAGTCTGTCGGCTCTATGGGGGGCGGGGCGGGGGGGAGGAATCTTTGCCTTTGTACCTTTTATTTGATCTCTGGAGGAAAAAAATCACTTCCAGTATCACAAAATAAACAAGTAAAACATTCATACAGAGAAGAGAGAGGTATCCCGTGTAGCCGAGTTGACCTCTTGGGCGGTGTTAACTTTGTAAGCGAAATTAGCGACTTAAACTATTCGTCGGAATTTTTTTGCTTGTAATCTGTCAACAATGACAATGAGTGGATGAAAACCACAAAGGGTGACGACTGCGTGACGACATCGACTCGAGTGCAGACGCAGACTCGTCAAAGTTCTCGTCGCGTTGTGCACCGAGGGAGACCATACATGGTAATTGGCGAGTCTCTACACGACGTGTGTGTGTGTGTGTGCGCTCAACTATTTACGGAGTTGTCACTGATTAGGGGGTGGGGTGTGATGTGGGTGGGATGCAATTGCGCGCTCCATTACGCCAATATTTGATAACTGAATGTGAAACATCATTTGATTCGGCTGCGGCTGCTACGTTGGCTGTGGTGCACAGACATTTAATAATTGCCTCATGGTGCAAAGCACAGCCTCCAACTCGTACGATCTGTTGATGGGGGGAGTGGGGGGGCCTTTTGCCGGTATAACAATTGTCAAACGAGGCCCAAGAGGAAGCTGTCGCTGGTGAAGGCCAATCGGTTTCAAGGACAATGCAAAGATTATAATCTTTGCATTGTTTCTTTTGTATATTTTACCACGAGCGTGTGTGGTTAATTCCGACTGGCAAGAACGTTGGGTTGCTCGGTCAATGGCCAGGGTCAACTGCGGCGTGGTGTATTCCTCAAATATGCCCAACTGTGATGGCGGGCACAAGCCGGCGTGAGTAGGTTAAACGTTGAGTTTTATAAGGGCACCACGGGGTGACCAGCCCCTCCCCACCCAGCCCCACCCAGCCCCACCCCCCACCCAGCCCCTCCCCACCCTCCCCACCCAGCCCCTCCCCACCCTCCCCTCCCCACCCAGCCCCACCCTCCCCACCCAGCCCCTCCCCACCCTCCCCTCCCCACCCAGCCCCTCCCCACGCAGCCCCTCCCTGCACGACGAACACAATAATCCCTGTGGGCTGGTGTAACCAGGAGGATCCTACGAGTGTAACTGAGAGTGGACTCGGTATTCGAGTTGCTTTGGGCGACGAGACCAAGCGAGAATGACAGTTAACTCATTTAAGGCTGAGTCAACCTTGAGGCGGCAACAGGACTGGTTCAGATGTCACTCATCCAGTGCAGGATTCTCCTCGTAGCAAGAGGAGCTGCATATGTAGCTACGGGCCCCGCACTTTCAAGGGCCCCGCGCTAAATGCTTTCAAGCTATCAATTCCGGTTCAGTGATTCTGCACTTGCTCTATTACTCGAGTACTATACTGCCTTCAACTTTTACGAACGACTGAGTGTTTAAGGTTAGCGATTCGTCGTATTATCTGGCTGTATAGAAAATGCAAGTTAAAGATGTATGTGTTTTCATATTTAAGTGTGTTATTTTTTTATTTAGGGCCCCTTTACAACATATGCTGCAGGTCCCGCACCAGTTTGATCCGGCACTGCTTACCGTATCTCCATCCCTCCTCGACGCCACGAACACGACAGGGCAGGCTACTCACACGCGACCGCCGCGAGGTACACTGGTCTCGTGACGATCATCGTCATCACCACCACCACCACCGTTATTGACAATCCATAGTTCGCTGTTCGGCGGATTTGCCGTGTTTCCTACTCGAGGCAACTTCAGCGCGGATATCCCCAAGCCCCACATTCACCCTCCTCCCCTTCTCCCGCCACCCCCCCACTCACCCACCCTCCTGCTGGACGTGAAATGAATGAACAATGAACATCCAGATGTGCGAGGCACGGGCCCCGACATCTGCCCCCCACCCCTCTCCTCCACCCTCTTCTCCCCCAAAGTGGGGGGGGGGGGGTCAGGATTGGCGTCGGAATAGCGGGAGAAGGCGCGCGAACATGGCCTCTTCTTTTATCTGCAGGACTCATCCATCTCCATGCTCGCTTGACTCGCGACTCCAGCTCCTCCCTTGGGGAAGGGGGGAGGCTGCTGCAGATTGCGCTGATGTCAGGATTGGCGTCCCGATTGGGGTCGAGGGTTTATGGGTTTGGTCGCAGTCTGGATTTTGGGTTCGGGTTGAGGACTGGGTTAAGGTCTGGTATGGGTTCGGGCTTTGTATTTGAGGTAGAGGGTCACTGTCTTGGATTGCGGTCTGGGTTTGGGTTTGGGTTGGAGGTGGGGACTGAGAAGTGAGTCTGGAGCTGATGTCAGGATTTTGTGGTTAGGGTTAGGATTTAGGTCTGGCTCTGAGTCCCGAGTCTCGCTCTGGATCTGGAGGATGGATCTTGCTGTTGAGACGTCATCGTGGGTTTTACGCTCCTGAGCGAGGGGGGAAGGGAGGGGGAGAGGCGGCCTTGAGACTTCAAATGGCGGTATTCGTGTTCCTGGCGAGCAGGTCAGAGTGACATTGATCCACACACTCGCCACTCACCCTCCCTTACCCATACATCAGACTCACAATTCGTACTCCCCGGTGGGTTAGAAATCGGGTTGTAGGCTCGGATTATGGCTAGGATTATGCAGAACTAGGGCTAGGAGGAATAAGGTTAGGGCTGTCGTTATGGATACGGCTCGAATTAGAGGTAGGGTTAGGTTGGGGCTATGGTTAGGGCTAGGGTTATGTTTAGGATTAGGTGAATAGGGTTGAGATTGGTCGAGCTAGTATTAGGAATATGTGTTGGACCACGGTTAGATATTTATTTCGTGGCACCAAAGCGACCCTTTAAGACGACGTAAACGATTCCACGAAATCGTTTAGTAACTTAAAATGTCAAACACAACCCCAAACAAAACCACAACCATATCCAGAAAACGCGCGAATCTCTCCCCATGCACTCCCGTCTCGTCTCGAGACCCCGGGTGTCTGACGCAGGCTGCGTGGAGAGAAAGGGAGGCGGGGGGGGGGTGAAAAGAGAGAGGGAGGGAGAAGAAGGGGGGGAGGGAGACGGGAATTGGAGAGAGGTAATGAGGATGGGGGACGGGGGAGCAGGAGGGAGAGATAGAGAGGGAAGAGAGAGAGGGGGGGGGGTAAGGAGAGAGGGAGGGAGAGCGGGGGGAAATCTGTGAGGAAGAAAGAGAGGGCGGGTGAAGGAGGGGTGGGGGATAGAAGGGGTTGGGTGGTGTTGGTGGGGGGGGTGACGCGGGGTTTAAATTGGAACCAGGATCGCGTGCGGATCAAATCCCACAATCTCTGGCCCGGGTCGGCGACCTCACCACAGGCAGTGTGTTCAGACAAGCGCTGTTAGCGAGCGCCTATTAAGGCGAGCACGCCAACACGTGTCGGGTTTGTCGTGGGGTGAGCACCAAGCCGGCATGAACTGCCTTTGTTCCCGCAAGGCTGACGTTCATGGCCACAATCGCTGCCATTTTCCTCACAGCACGTGGCACCCATTTTATGCTGAGGTGACCTAAGGGGCCGTCCATAAATGACGTCACGTACCTAGGGAGGTGGGGGGGGGGCTGGGTTTCTGTGTCCCAGGGGGGGGGGGAGGGGGTCAAAAATCGTCCAAGATCGCGTGACGTCATTTATGGACGGCCCCTAAGGGAGATAAAATACAACTTGTGGGTTCGTGAACTCGTTTTTATGTCCGAGAGGCTCTTCTTGAGTGTCATGGACCCCGCACGCGTCGATGCGTTTTCTCCAGTTGCTCTGTTTTCCTCCCAGACTATCGTCAATGGAATTGGCCAAACATCCCAATGTAACAAAGACCCCTCCTGTAAAAGTAGGCTTGAGACTCGGTCAACCTCAACTGGGGTACTACTAAATAACACTATTTATTCATATATATT
>CM025612.2:8147135-8165206 GCA_014621495.2 Entosphenus tridentatus | reverse complement strand
CCTGCCCCCCACCCCTCAACAGTGGTGTGCCCCCCGTCTACCCCTCCCCCCACCCCCCGTCGGTGTTGACCATCAACACGTCGTCAGGGCCGGTGTGACCGTGCGACAAGGAAAGGAAGCGACGCTGCGAGACGCGGTTATGTCGCATTGTTCTTGGTGCGGATGCAGCAATAGACGACAAGGTAAAGAATACACGTTGATAATGCTCTACTCGTATGGACACCCACATCTGCAAAAAATAAAATGTCGCTCCGTGCAAATAGCGAAGCATTGCCACGCATCACAGCATCCGTGGGCAAATCAGAGGCAGCGTCGAAACTCGTTCTGCTCGTGTCGTGTCACCAGGACGCCGCTGGAGCTCGGGAAGCCGATGGGGCTATGCACTTCTGATCTAGATCTAGAATTCGTTTCGTTACAACAGTTTTTTTGTTGTGTTTAGTTTGTTGTCCCTCCCCCGCACCTCCGATTAGCGCGGTTGACTACGTACGGTGCGAAAGACGTTCAACACATACAAATATCACGGTCATATGTTCTTCCAGAATCTGGCTCATGTTGACGGTGACGATGTGACCCGGCCCGCAGCCCTGGCGAGGTCCTCCATGCTACGCGGCTTCTCCTCCACGAGTCGACAGATCAAGAGACGCGTTGCACCACCTGCGTTGCCCACCGCAGTCACGTGTGTCAGCCGCACGCCGCCGACCAGATTTTGCTTGGCGAGGAAGAGGCTCTCGAGCGCACACGACAGCTGCCCCCTACGACAGCCCTTTGCACCAGGCTTGAGAGTCGGCGGCTTCGAGGAGAGGCCCTCATGGCCATGGAGCACGTGGCCCGCTTGCCAGCAGACGCACAGACACGACACTGGACCCCGTCATCCGCTGGGCGACTTCAGCACTCCTTGGTGTTTTGGCCGATGGCTCGCTGCTTCAAATTAAATGCACAGAACATTCTTTGAATTTTGTCCACTGGCCAATCTGGAGGCTGAAGCAGCAGCAGCAGCAGCACCCTTTGCTTTGTGCCTGCAACGCGGCGAAGCTGCCAAAGTTCTTTGCCGCGAGGACGCGACCTGTGAACGGCGTCTCCGCCCCGCGCGCGAGCTGCCCTCTGTGCTGACCTCTTGCCGGCGTGAGCTGCGGGAGTTCCATTTGCCGCTGCTTCATTCCTCCGCCTCTCCGTCTGACGCCTCCCATGTTTCTAGCGTTGTTCAACGGGCGACCGGTAGGTTAAGCGGTAGCCGTTTTAAGTCGTGAACCGGTGACCTTTTCCGGTGGAATTTCGGTCACGAATGCACTGATTGGAACGCGCAAAAACGTACAAACCGCACGGCGGCTCTGAGTCACCGCATTGGCCGCGTGCCCTCGTATCTCGGTGACAAGGTGAGAGGTGGCAGTCGTGCAATTGGCTGATTGCTCACGCTACTGCAGGCAGAAGGGGCTTACACGAGGGAGCATCCTCGAGCGTGCTTCGGCTACTCTTCCACGATAAACAGAAGTCTTGGATGAGGCGGGTGGTAATTACCCGTACGTTACCCCGCCACCCGCCGATTGACTAACTATGGTTCGTCTAAACTGTGGTTTGTCTAACCGTGCTTAGTCTACACTGCTGAGTGGACAGAGGTGGGGGCGATTTAATAAACGTGCATCATTGTTTCAACGGCAGCGACGAGAGATGGAATGTAACAGGGCGACCTCTGGGTTGCAAATCCAGGGCCCTGACCATTACATCACTTGAAAAGAGACATTTACATGTGTGTATGGAAAACTGGTAACCGGTTATTACCGTTGTTTTCATGCAGTTAACCGGTTCGTCCCCCTCGCAAAAAGTTTTTTTTCACCTTGTTAAATAAAGGTGAAATAAAATAGAAAAAATGTTAGGAAACTCCGTGCACGTGGGCGCCCAATGCGAGTCGTTCCCTGGCTTGCCAGGATAATGCGGCGTAGCATAGCGTGGACTAGTATCCATCTATTCCTTCTGCACACTGGCTCGAGTGTTTCCCCCTCCAACGAGTGGGGTTTATCCGGATGGTCCAGTTTTCTCCCTCAAGTATGAACACTCATTAATTATCTGAAGAAACAACACATCATCTTCATATTTATGCATGCGCCTCCGTGTGTGGCGTAATTATGCATCGTTGTGAGATGCAGATCGTATGAACCTTATGGCGGTACCCCAGGGTTCTACCCTAGTAACCCGGCTCTCGCATGATGTCCGTGATGCAGTAATTTTGAGTCTGTTGATGGTCGGCAATGCGGCAATCGACTCATCTCGACGAGCTGTACACGAGGCACCACCACGGTGCCACGTACGAGCGTTCAGGGTTTCAGCGCAATCGTCCTCGCTGCGTTTCGACATCGCGGAGTGGCACCACCGATGTCGGATTGATTGGTACCCGAGTCGCGGAGAGAAGTAGACCCCTGGAAAAAATAGTGTCCCAGAAATAAAATATTTAATTGCCTCGGCCAGTTTGTATTAATTGGTACCGCGGGGTACCGCCATAAGGATCATATATATATATATATAATTAAACCTTTGATTAATTATTATAAGCGCAGCTCTCTCTATCTCGTCATTGAGAACAATGCACACATCTTCTCTTGTAAGGCTGCTGATGTAGGCGCTGGGCAACAACTTCAATGTCACGTTCGGGTGGTCAAGCCAGAAAGCCGCGTCAGGGGTAGTGGGAGTGTATCGCTGTGACGTCTCCTTCGTATTTGTGGATCGGGCATTGCGTCGTTCTATGTTGTTATGGTCTGTTTTGGATGGCCACAGTCGCACACGGGAGAGTTTTTAATGGTCTATTTGTGCATCATGGTTCGTGCGGATGCGATTTAGGGTGGACCGTGAGCTTCGTGGAAAATCAAACCCAGAGATCTTCTGTGTTGGGTCTTTCACACACACACACACACGATCTACATACGCTGACACTTAATGACCAACCCTTCCCAAGGTTGGCACGCAGAGTTCTCGTTCAACTCATTATTGAAGGCCAAGAAACAACGGTTAGCCAGAGACTGGACACACGCTCGTGCGAGTCCTCGTGACTTGGCATTCGAAGCCCGCTCTCGACCCCAATAACATTTTGCCACACTGGATATATTTTATGTAATTGCTTGAATACTGTATACCGAAGCTTTGTGCAGGAGATAAAAAATACATCTCAAAAAATCCCAAAGCTCATGACTGACTCACAACAAAAAAAATACTTTTTCTTGATCACACGCACTTTTCACTTGGCCATTGCCCGAAACGTTGCCTATTTTATTATTATTATTATTATTAATATTATTATTATATAATGGGGGGGGGGGGGGTTCCCCCTTTTTACCCACGAGTGTGTTAATTGTTTTTTCGTTCACTTTTATTTCGGTACGGACTTTGCGAGTTGTCATGTTCATCACAAGCTCAACTGTACACGCGTCGGTTCGCAGTGATAATTACTCTCCTTGAACGATTTAGCAGTGTTTTGGAAAACTGTTTATCACGTGTATACAACGGAGACACAGGATGCTACTCTTTGTATACGTCTCAACTTTCCTGTGTTTGGCAGAAGTGTGGCCACAGAGAAGTGTGATGCCCCCCCCCCATATCCCCCCACCCTCCACCCCGCCCCTCCACCCCGCCACCCCCAGCCCTGGTACAACGCCGAGGCCAGCGTTGCCGACCGAATCCAGGCGTCCTTAGTAAACACCGATCACACGCAACGCGACCCCCAAGCACCATTCCAAAGGGGCCCTGCAAGAGCTCTACTGGCGGCAAAGCCCAGCAATGTCGCTATGGCGGGTGGGTGACTTCTACTTGTTGCGAGACGGCCTCTCACTCCAACCTGCAGCTCATCCAGTGAGGGTCAACGCCAAAGTTTGACTTCGACATTTGGGGGGGGCAGGAGGTGGCTTTGTCCCTCACATTAGGAATCGCGAGTGGATATAATTACTTCATTCGAACCTCATTTGCCAGTAAAATATGGTAATTGTTTTTTTTACCCTTCTATCTGGCAACAAAAAAAGGTGTCAGTTTTGTTGCCAGATAGAAGGGTAAAAAACCAATTATCATATAATTACTTGTTTAATTTTAATTGTAAACTACTGAAAATAAATTAATAAATGTGCCCAGTTTGGGGGGGGGGGGGGGGGTTTCCGGGGCCCCCCCACCCCCCCACAAACTCTGTCCATGGCCAGGGGCATCAACCCCGTCTTGTCCCTTTACGCCCAGGAGCTTCATGAAATTCTTCATTCACTGCTCCTTTATTTCACGTCCCTGGCAGTGAAGGACTTGGACACAACAATAAGGCGCCATACACACTTTGTTGGAACACGTGTCTCCTTCCCTTTGCAAATACTATATATTTGTGTTTCTCGGTGGTTTATTTTCTAAGTTAAAGGAAAACATTTGTACGGGTCATCCATCTCGACTAGCTTTTGTATTTTCATACGTGCCATAACACCATTGGCCCGTGGTCAATCACAGCAGACAGCAGCTCAATGCAGTCTTTCAATGTTTTTGCTGAATCAATTGTGCTTTCTTTTCATTAAATAATGATAAGAGTGGTAGTAGCGGCCTCCAGTGGCTGCAAGGGAAGTCTTATCCCATTGCAACTAGCGAAAGGATCGATACCTACACACGTATCATATGGTACCGTGAGTTTGAGAAGCGATATTCACCGACGCATGATTTTATCACGGCCAGGATCACTCTCCCTCCGGTGTATCCTCACCATCCTTGTGAACCTCACCCCTGTCTCACCCCCCCCCGTCTCACCACTCCCCGTCTCACCACCACCACCACAACCTTCAGCCGTCACATCCCCGTGAGCGCCATGCACACCTCGCCGCCGCTCTGTGATCCGTCCCTCTCACCTCCACTGCCACACGCGCGCTCTCCCTCACTCCCTGCCTGCCTGCCTCCCTGCTCTGCCTTAATAAACTTAACAGATGTTGTATTTGAAACAAAAGGAAAGTTAAACAAACGCGAGTCTTAAATCTCTGGCATCGAGTTCCCGGCGTCTTTAATTTAGCGTGAGCCGCCACCGTGCGTGCGGGAGCATGTGCGTTTGTGCGTGTCTGTGTGTATTATCCCCCTGTGTGTGTGTGGATTCACGTGTGTGTGTGTGTGTGTTTGGGGAGCGGTGGCGTAGCGGTTAGCGCGCTGCGCTACGAACCCGGCGAACCCGTTTCGATTCCCGCTCACGGTCGACATCAGTGACGATTGTCTGAACCGGTCCTGGGCCTCCCCTAGGTCGACTCGGTCTCAAATAACTATTTGGTGCGGTGTGTAAACATCGCCACTAGGGAGACAAATGTGGCCGGGCGTGGTGCTGGCCACCCACCCCCTCGTGTGCCGAGCCGGACCATATAGGTGCTCGCTAACAGCACTTGCCCCTACAGTCTGTTAAGGCTATACGGGTTTTTGTTGTGTTTGTGTGAGGAGCGGTGGCGCGGTGGTTAACGTGCCGCGCTACGAACCGCCTGCCCGAGTTCAATTCCCACAACCGATAACAGTGGCGAATATTTAAACCAGGCCTGGACCTTCTCCAAAGTCGGCTCAGCCTCAATTGAGTACACGGTGTGGTGTGTAAACATAGCCACTGGGGAGACAAAGGCGGCAGACGCAGGTAAAGCTTCGTGGCCACGAGTCAGACCCATTACCTGTTTGCCTTGGGGTCCGACCAGGATCTCCTGTGTACCCTACACATTCAACAAACTCCCTTCCCGTGGGCGTCAAGGCGGTTCCATACCCTGGCTTCCCACGAGAGGGTGGTACGGCAATTGTGGACTCCACCAGTTGCATCCGCATGGGATTGAGTTTTGCCCCCTCCCACGTGTCGATGTTCTCCACTTACTCCGCTTTCCTCCCAGATGTAGACACCCATTAATTGGCCGATAACATCTGCATATACAGAGGACCTCAGAGCTTGTGGGTGAACGTGACGCCAGCTCACCGTCTGGCTGGCTGCCTGCCTTTCTCGCTTGTCTCTGGTTCCTCCTCGCACCTCTGGGTCGTTCTCTCTCTTATTATTTTTATTAATAATAATGCTACTACTACTACATGTGGAACAACTACAACGAGAGGCTGATCGATGTCCGGGTGAGGTCCAGGGCTGGTTCCCAATTGATCAACCGTAATTATGTATGCTCATGATCGGAAAAATACTGCTCACTTTGAGAAGGCGTTAGAGAGTCTGCTGCTCTTAATATTAAGATGTGGGGTCCTTTTATCATCCTCGCCAAAGCAAAGCACCTGCCTGGGTACTTTGTGTCAGCAATCACTCCACACCCTAAATTATCCATGGGTAAGGGCCCATCCATTTCGTAGGTACGCAGAAACTTGACCCCTCCCCCCTTCCCTGTACGCACGCGTACTTTTTACACCCCCCCCCCACCACCTGCGTACGTACAGCTTGACGCACCCCCCACCCCTCCCCACGAATCCTATAGAACGGCCGATATTTAATTCACACAAAAAGCGATCAAGGATTAATAATAGTAACGTGTTTAAGCAAACAGCCCACCGCCGGCAGCGTTAAAGACTCAAGTTGCGTACCTTGGCCACTTATTTTGCTGAGCTGCGTGATAGCTGCAGTCAGGGGCACGGTGGCACACGAGTGACGCCTCTCCCACAGTCCCACGTCTCCCGGTAGTAGTTGCCTGACAGCTAAAGAAACTCAATTGAAGGCCAATGTAGACATATTATTATCGAGGCTTCGCCCCGGGGGGGCCCCCCCCCCGTTTTATATGCGTACTTACATTGTCAGTAGACCCCCCCATACGCAAGCGTACGCATTTGGGTTAACCCCCCTCCTCCTCCCTCCATGCGTACCTACTAAATGGATGGCCCCTAAGAGGGAGGTTGTAGAAAGCGTGGAAGAATGGTTACACGCGGGCAGAACGTTCATGGGCAGCCCTGGTTTGGCAGCGGAAGTCTCACTCAAAATGAATTTAGCAACATTAACTTTTCATCTGCTAAATAACTGTTTACAAGTTAAATTTCGATTTAAAGCTTTCGTGACTGCAGGAATTCATCTTCTTGGTTCTTTCGGTAAAGTCACGTAGAAGGGAAGTAATAAAATAATATCTCTCATGGTAGATAAAACACAAGATCCAGGTCCGATTCAACACAGTACATAAAATCCGTGATCTCGTCCCGTCTGTTAAAGATGTGGTACCAGACATACAGTACCCTGGCGTCTACAAACTAAGTTGCCTCTGTGGTAGCAGTTACATTGGAGAAACCAAACGACATGTCTCGGACCGCATCCGTGAACATAAAGCAGACTTGAAACACGGTAGGACAAACACCTCAGCCGTGGCAGATCACTGTTACAATTCAGTGGGCTCACATGATATTGACTTCTCCAAGACAGAGGTTCTCTGCAAGCCATCTGGCTACCATGAGAGATTCGTTCATGAGGCTATCCACATATACAAACACAGAGACAATTTCAACCGAGAAGATGGATTCTGGCTTAGCAATCATTGGAAGGACGTAATAAACCATTTCGGATCTTAACTGATTGTGTTCACGTTTACGGTGACTTTCAGACCGCGTTCCATTCACTGGCATTGTATTCTCCCAGGGGAATGGATTCTTTGCTCTGCTGCATTGCCATATTTTGTTGCTTCCTCTTAGTATATTTCACACTGTATAATAACAAATAGTATTAAAATGTATATGCTTAATACAATGTACAAAGTAATATATAGTATCGTAAGAATATACAGCAGTGTGATATACATTAGGGTGGGTATAATACATAGTGTAATATTACAATGGATAAGGTATAGGGTGGTTTATAGCAATACAGTATATAATTTAATGTTTGGGTTTGTCTATGGCAGTATATAGTACGGTGTAGACTCGTGCGATGTAAGAGAATAAAGTTTAGATGGAAGCATATTATATATTTTTTACGATGTAGAATTGTAATGTATTACCTACTGTTAGTAACTCAGCTTATTGTAGAGTATATTTAGTATAATTATGATACTATGTAGTTTATACTTCAGTTGTTTACGTGGTGGTTTTAGTTACTGCAGCTACATACTATTAACACTTCATCCCTTTATTAATGCTACCCCCATCCTTCCTGTGATGCTGCTAATCCTGCATCATGCACGGGCAAAGTAACACTATTCACATACCTGCATTTCCCATTTCCTCTCCCTTGGATGCTGCTAATCCTGCATAATCCACGGACACAAGTAGCACTAATTACATACCTGCATTTCCCATAAATATGCTAAATTCCTCTTGATATGCAATTTCTTTTGTTAAGGCCCCCCCCTCCCAACCCAGCTTATATATATGCTCCAAGCACGTGTGCTGCCTCATTCAGACGCTGTCGCCTCGACAGACCTGGTTTCACCTGAAGACGGCTGCTTGCGTTGTGGCCGAAACGTCGTGAGAATTATTTTATTATGTTTTATTATTTGTATTATTTTATTACTTCCCTTCTACGTGACTTTACCGAAAGAACCAAGAAGATGTTTGCAAGTTGCCTGGCCGGTCACTCGACACAAAGCTCCGGGTCTTCGTGACCACAGTCACGTCCTCTCTTCTCTACGCTTGGGAAACATTTCGGTATTTGTAGGAACATCTGCTGGCGCAGCAAGGGTTGCAGAGGAGATGTCGCTGATGTGGTACATGAGAATGTGGAGGAGCTGATTGGACTTTCCGATGGCTGGCACCAGCGGTGTCAAGATCGGCCTCTGTGGAGGAGGCTCGTGAAGGACGCTGCTGCTACTGGGCAGACGAAAGCATCCGCTCTGCGAAAACAATGGAGGGTGCAAGTGCAACCGCTCACAACAACGGCTCGAGTGCCGGGCGGCTAAAGCACCGCAATGTGGCACAGTAGGGGAGCACGGGTGGTGCACCTGCCAGTGATCTCAGTCGTTTAACCAAGAACACCTGGGCTTGTTTCGTCACCTCCTGGCAGCGGCGAACCCCTTTGACACTTGTCTGGAAAAGAACCCGTGGCGATACCACCGCCACTTAGTGGCGAATAGCGGTCGTTGTTTGTGTTGGTGGTTGGACGTGTATATCTCTCCGCACATTTTCATGTGTGGGTGTAGGCATCTGTGGGTGTGTGTGTATGTGTTGCAGGTGCGCGTGCCAGCCCGAGCTTCTGGGAAGGTTTGGGCTGGGTGCAGTGCAACTGGCATAGTGGCTGCATGAGCCACGGTCATAAACCTCCCACAATTCCCATCAGCATCTGAATGAGTGAGAGAAAATTCCTGCCACAAATGCTGACAATTAGAAGATTCTCACCCGCAACTATCAACAACAGCTCCAAAGACGGTGCGTGGGTTCATTGGTCATGGAAATGTTTGTTGGTCGTTACAAGTTTATAGGCTGTACAAGAATCTAACAGCCTCCTGCCAGTATTGCTGAGCTTATCTGGTTCATGCCTTCAAAGTGCTCGTGTCCACGTGTCAGCATCGTGACCGACTTGGACATTAGTCACCGAGTGAGATGACTCTATCCCATGGGCCAATTAAGCCAATGTCTGAGATCGGAGGTGATCGAAACAATTCGACTCATCAGCCATGCCCGTGTCCCTCCGGATATTAATCTTCAATGCGGGCAAAGGACAATCGCCACCATCACAATTCCTCGTCTCCTGTTGACGGGGAAGCGAGTTCACGCCAGACGGGAAACTCACGGCCCTCGACACCTCGCCGTCTCCTCTCGGGGGGTCGGGTCCCCTTGCTGGGACCCCAGAGTAATCCTGCGAGCGAATGGAACTCTCACGCGGAGTGGGGGGGGGGGAGAGCGGCGCGTGATTCGTGAAATAACGTTTCCACTTTTGTGCGACGATGTTTGAGGGCTTCCTAAAACTATAAACGATCGTTTATTTTACCAGGTGAGGCTCACTGAGCTAGATAGCTTAACGAAGTGGCTTATCATGTGGGAATGTATAGCAGCCAACTACTCTAAACCAGTGATTTTAAACCTTGGGTGCACGCACCCACTGGGGCTGCGAGATGCCCTTTCTGGGGGTGCGAGACATGGCCAATATTTTTTTAGAAGGTAAATGATCGAACACACAAATTAAGCACGGGTACTACTTTGCTTCATCAAACGTACTTATAAACATTATGCATGTTTATCGATTGAGAATCAAAGGGAGGCAAGGCTGCAGTCAAGGTTAAGAACCACTGCTCTAAACGCACGCTTTTACATGTGGAGGGAAAAACCCGGAGAACCCGGAGAAAAGTCCACGCTACCACGGGGAGAACACACAAACTCCAAATATACAGGCATCGTCAGGGTCGGGATCGAACCCACGACTTCCTGTATACCAGGCGAGGCAGTTAACATCTCGCCACCGATTAACTCGCAACATCATCGGCAGCAGCAGCGGCGGCGGCGGTGGCAATAACAGCAGTGCTGTCATCATTTGGCGGCAGCATTATAATGTCATCATCATCATCATGAGTAGCATCGGGCATTATCAACAGCAGTTACAGCAATGCCAACAGTGACATCGTCAGTGTGATTAGCATCATCTGCGGTTCACCGTTATCACCGTCATCATTGGCGCGCACACGCGACCACATCTGGGCGAGAGAATGCGATGTGAGTGTGGGGTGGAAGGAGTGGAGTCAGATCTCCGAGACCACACGAGATGAGCGATTCGACGATTAAACCACGGGCATGGCGAGAATTTACCAACTCCCCCCCGCACCCCTACGTGTTAAAATGTAACAGTAGTTACATTTTAACACGTAGGCTTTCGCGACCAATATTATTCATAATAAATGTTTTTTTGAGGTTAGATCGCGATCTAACAAAAAAAGTCTTTATTATGAGTAGTTATATTCTCAGCGAATTACTATTCAGCGTGGAAACAATTGTGACGTTGGGAGAATGGTGGCCGGGTGTTGGCTATTGTCCCCGAGGTTACAGAAACGACTTGGCCCATCCATCATCATCATCAATTATCATCAATCATGCCCGTGGTCAGCGAACTAAGCATCACTTGGTCAACCTAGACCACTGGGTGTTGGGAAGGTCGAAGAGAGTCGCTGCTCCGTGTAGCAGGGGCTGTAAAGAGGCGAGGAGGTGAGCAGGTAGATGTGGTGCGTGGATTGTACGGGGCTGACGTGAGTGACGGTCCCTCGCTAACACGTGGCCGCAGGGGCGAGCGGCGTAAAACATACATGCCCTATCCCTCGCCTCCGCGTGCGCTCGCATTCCTGCTGCTCGTGTTCTCGCACGCAACGGGGGGGGGGGGGGGGCGGAAGGACACCAAAGGGGCAATCGAGTCAAGACACGTTAGGGGGTCTTCTTGAAAACAAAATCGGACATTTAAAACAAAAATCTTCGTCAAAAATGTATCTCAGCTGTTTCAATCTAATCTGCGACTAAGGTCGGCTGGTCACGAGATGACAGCACAGCAATGGATTGTTGAATCTGTTTGTGCGGAGCTTTGAGTGTTGAACCCTTTGCATGGGGGGGCTTTTCTCCGGGTGCTATGTTTTCAACAACAAAAATTGCTATGGTTGGATTTTCCAGGCCATCGTTTCTAACCACAACCCACGCCAGCGGCAATAGCTATTCGAGTGGTATGTTTAGGCGGTGCAACTGCCCCCAACCTCATGGACCGGGTCAGGCCTGGCTGGTACACGCACAGCAGGGCCCATACAATGCCACGGTGTGCCACTGAGCGCTTACAGGGCCCAAATCACGGATGTCTTCATCGTGACTAACAATGAGACAACGTTGCGATGTGGAAGTGATGAATCCCTTAAATCAGTCCTGTGGTATAAATTCCACATCTCTGATAATGGTGCTCAGTTTTCTCGTATGAAAACCAGGTTGGCTTCTCATAAAGTGGTAGCCTACTCTCTTTTACCAGTTACTGAGAAAAATGCATGTTTGCAATATTTCCACTAAATGATAATCGTACTTATAATGGCTGTATTTAAGAAGAAAAGCCTTCCTGAGTCTCAATACTAAATTTTAAGAGGGTCCTGCATTGAATGTTGACCAAGTCCATTGTTAATGCGCCTTCGTGGGGCTTTGTCCACGGAGAAAAGTTAAGAATTAGGAGAAACCCCACCACGCATAGGAGGGGATTGACCCTCAACGCCACGAGCTTCTGGCCACCTCACGGCCCCAAGCCTCTCAACACGTGACAGGCCCTTGAGATGGTCACCCATGCGAGTGCTTAACCAGGCCCAAACCTGCTGAGCTTCATGAGATCCCACGAGGCAGTGCGCATTCAAGGTTCTTTGGTCGTAGTCCTCAACGCACGAAGGCCACTCGTGCTCCAACGCGACTCCTTAACTCAAACGTTCTCGCGATTGCGTCAAATTATTTTGCTTTCCACCCCCCCCCCTCTCCCCCACCCATCCTGCCCCCGCCACCCTAAACCCCTTCTCTCTTCTCGAGCAGAAAAAAAATTCCCACTCTCACTTGAAAAATAATCCCAAATTGCGGCCACGTGCACTGAGGGTGCAACGACTTTGGGCGCCCTGGGGTGACCCTAGATTCCACATCGAGAAAATGAATCAAACGAATTTCATCGTGCAATTCTCACAAAATCGAGTCATTCGCACAAGTTGGAAAATATTTGTTTTTAATCAATGTCCCCGATTATGGTGGCGTATGCCTGTGATCCAGCGCTTTGCAGACAAGGGAAGGGTGGATCTCGTATGCTACGTGAGGGTGGTTCTCGTATGATACGTGAGGTTCCCAAAAAGGTGTCAGTGCGGCACGTGGTCTCGTGAACCCGTCAGTTTATTTTTACCTACCAGTTTCTTCCCAATAATTGAATCCCGATTGCACCGTGTGCCTCGTTCCGTGATGTGCTGAACCCATTGGGAATTCATACCAAAGAGTATGGATTCCTGCAGTCACGAAAGCTTCAAATCACCATTGGGAATTGTCTGCTCAAGAGAGAGACGCAAACCTCTCCCCCTCCCGCCGTGTTCAAAGAACGCTCCGTGTGGGGTACCCATCTCACGGCTCTGCCTTGGTGTAGCAGGCTGCTCTCATGCCGTCGATTTGCTATTAAACTATTTAATGTTTATATATGGTTTTTTTTATCAGGTAAGCCCCACTGAGCTGCATGGGTCATTGTCAGAAGCGACCCCGCCACAAATGGTTGCCCAATGAAGTGGCTTATCATGTGGAAATGCATCGCAGTCAAATACTCTAAACGCACGTAACAAACTGTGGCGGGGGGGCAGGAAACCCGGAGGACTCGGATACAAATCCACGCGACCACGGGAAGAGAGAACTTGCAAACTCCAAATATACAGGCATCGTCAGGGTCGAGATCGAACCCACCACCTCCTTCCTGTATACCAGGCGAGGTAGTTAACATCTCATAGCCACAGCTGCGCTCCTGTGACTGTTACGGAGCTTGGAATTTGGGCAAAATTAAAGTCCATTGTCGTGGCCTTTACTCGCTTCACAAACATCACGTCCCTATTCACTTCCCTTGGCACGCGCCGCCGTGTGGAGGAGACCTCATTCGCCCTCCGAGTTAATTTGTTCCATAGCCCCCCCGTATTTCCTGTATTTAGCCAGGTGGGAAACCATCGCAATTCGCCATCTCTTATTTCTCAATTACAAGTCCTTATCTGCCCTCTCTGACCCAATTACAGCAACAACCGCCTCTACTTGACCACTTTTGGGGTCCCATTTAGGCGATCATCATTGCCGGATAAGCGTGGGTAATGATCGCGTGTTGTGCTGGGTGAGGGGAGCGGTGGCGCTACCGTTGACGCACCGCGCCCTGATGCCGCCGGGCATCCGAGTTCAATTCCCGGCTACGGCTCACGACGTCACCGTCGAGTGCCATCTGCGGCGGCGGTCGTGGGCTCCGCCGTTTCCACCAACCCACACCGACCAGCGCGGTGAAGTATGGTCAATCTACCCCCGTGACCGACACGATGTGGGTAGGCCTTCATACAGAGGAGGTGTATTGACAAAGGGCAGTAATTATGATGATGAGTATTATTAAACGGGTGGTAGCTCTATGTGTTTCCTCTGAAATTAGTCGAGAATCGACCCGTGACATCAAGACCAACCGTGTTCAAGCATCCACGAACTCGTATGAGATTTTCGAAAGGAAAAAAACAAATCTGGGATCTCGTGAGACACCTGGGCGATGCAGGGTCAACTGCAGACCGCTTGCGAACGCTACCGTAGAGTTTTGCTGCCCAGGTTCCGAACAAAAGTCTCATCAAGGATACCACCGCCGCTCCGCGTGGCTATATTCTGCCAAGACACGAAACTGTGGTGGCTCCAATCATCAATCATCAACCGCTTCGCCACGGCGATCGCTCCCTGTTGCTGCTACGTATGTTGAACTTCTTGCGCACCGTACGTAGCCAATCGTGCTAATCACACGTGGGACATTAAAGATGACCCCCCCCCCACACGCAGCTCAAGGGCCGCGGGCCACACACAATGGTGCACATCGCGCGAACAACTTCATCGCTCTGCTGGGCCAGGAGTCGTGCGACTAACAGCGTCACACCACTCCTCGAAGCTACAGCATCACCACGTGGCTCACCGACTTCAGCCGGGACGTGCGTGTACTGTGATTGCTTACCGCACACGCGAAGAAGAAGAAGTTGAAAATACTGTGATGTTTTGAGTTTGGGATTTGGTAATTGCGGTACTCGGCGTCTTCCCCGTCGCATCATAACGCGCGAGCAACTCGGTTTTCTCCGGATACTCCAATTTCCTCCCACATCTGGCCCACTCACTCATTAGGGAGGCTTTTCTTGGATCAACACGGGGGAATTGTTTTCGTTATAACGGTCAACTTCATACCGGGGCAGGTGCGCTGGTAGTGATGCCACGAATACATTGTAGCTGACGTGTGCCCACGTGCGTGCGCGTGCGTGCGTGCGCGCGTTTGTGTACGTGGGGAAGCGGATGCGCAGTGGTTAGCGCGGCTGCGACACAAACCCCGACGACCCGGGTTCGATTCCCGTGCCCAGGGCCACCAACACCGAACCGGTCCCGGGCCTCCCCTACCTCGGTCGACGCTAGGCTCGAATGAGTGCCCGGCGCGGTGTGTAGCGAACAACGCGACTGCGGAGACAAAGGCGGTCGGGCGTTGTGCTGGCCACCCACCCCCTCGTGTGCCGTGCCGGCCTTCATAGGTGCTCGCTAACAGCACTTGCCCCAACAGTCTGTTAAGGCTATAGGGAGGTCTATGTATTTGTGTACGTGCGGTGAGCTGTGTTGGCGTAGTGGTTAGCGCACTGCGCTACGAACCCAGGGACAAGTTTGATTTTCCAGCCTCGACAAACGTCAGATTCATGTGTGTAGGGTTTGGGTGTCATCTCGGTCAACTCGGCCTTAAATGAGTAGTGTCGCCAGTGCGGTGTTAGAACATCAACACGGGGGAGAAGGGAAATGTATCCGGGTGTTGAGTGGGTCACTCCACCCGCTCGGGAGCCGTTTTTTACCTTAAAAGGTGCTCACTCACAGCAGTCTGTAATCGGCTATACGGGGAACCTTTGTCTGTATGTGCGCGCGTGCATGAGAGTCTGTGTGTGTGTGTGTTTGCAGTGGGGAGCGGCAGCGTAGCGGTTAGCGCACCGCGCTACGAACCCAGCGTTCCGACATCAGTGACGAATATTTGAACCGGTCGTGGGCCTCCCCTAGGTCGACTCAGCCTAAAATGAATACCTGGTGCGCTGCCTAAATATCAGCATTGGGGAGACAAAGGCGGGCGGGCGTGGTGCTAGTCACCCTCGTGTGCCGTGCCGTAACAGCACTTGCCCCGAAAGTGAATTAAAGGCTACGTGGGGCGCCTTTGTCTTTGCATGTGCGCGTATGTGCGTGCGACCCATCCTACATTGTATGAATTCTTTCCCCTGTGAACACCCCATACCTGTGCGGGCCACAGCTCTCTCCTCTGGGCTCACTCAGCCTCAAATCAGTACCTCGTGTGTTGTCCCATTCGCTTCACATTTCAATTCTCGGCGCGGTGGTTGAAAGAATCTGGAAACCGGTGAACCTTCTGGCCTCCGTCCATGCAGCCGTGTAACGCGTGGGTAGCTCGTACCCTCTTCCAAGACGTGGCGCCAGCGTGGAAGAGTAGGCCAAAACATATATATACATACCCGATACCGTCGGTGAGTTCTCGAGAGCTCCCTTCTTTGGAGGCCCTTCTGTCATGCATCTGGCGTGAGGATGGAATTGCAGGGCTGCACCTTTACCCACCACATCAGTGTAATCGTTTATTCTGAGTCAACCTAGTGGAGGGCCCACGCCAGTTACATGAGCACAACAAGGAGACCTTGGACGACGTCTTCCCCGGTTCAACGTCACCCAACCAGCTCCCATCTACCCCTCCCCCAAACTACCCCTCTACCCCCATAAATTAGCAATAATGACAAATCGATTATTACGCTAACGACACACGCATCGGCTTGCGTGTGAGAACCGATATTCGTCAAGGGATCTGTGCAAACATCTCGCCCGCGATTCGCCTCGTGTTGCAATGACATTCTTGTTGGTGGCAGCGACACGTCCAGGAGCCGCATGCCAATGTCAGGGTCTGCTCGCCACGACGATAGGGCTTCATGGGAAAGAGTCCGTTTGACTAAACTAAACTTTTTTTTTTATTTTACCAGGTAAATCCCACTGAGCTATTATCTCTTTTTCAGAAGCGACCTGGCCACAAATGTTTAGCAGCCCAATAATGTCAACGCACGTTTCTAAATGTGGAGGTGAAAAACCGAAGGACCCGGAGAAAAATCCACGCGACCACGGGGAGAGAGAGAGAGACACGCAAACTCCAAATACACAGCAGGCGTCAGAGTCGGGATCGAACCCACAACCTCCTGCACACCAGGCGAGGGATATAACATCTGACCACCGCGGCGCCACTGAACAAAGCGAACAACAACAACGAGAGAGACGTAGAACAAACCTTAACACGTGTAAATAATAGAATCGCGAGTGTAAATCGTGACACTGTTGGGCGGCGTGGTGGTAACGATTTATGGCTGCGGCTGTAATTAAGATTACCGCGGCAATAACCCCACCACACGAACACCTGCTGCACAGTGGGCTTACAGATCCTCCCCCCCACCCCTTGACGTCATTCGCAAGAGTAGGCCATTGTGTCCCCGCGTCGGGGTTCCAAATTCGCCCAATTCGCAAAATTGCACCACGAATGACTCAATTGGGATTACAGTCACACACACACACAGCGGCAATCATCGCGCTCGGCTGGCAGCGGACTAATGGCCCAGGTCAAGCTTGCAAATGAGACTCGTCCTTGGTCGCTTGAGCTCTGACTGGGTGCGACTCCCGGCACGGGCGCATTTATGCGCGGGGTTTGTGTGATCTCCCCGCCAGTCGTGTTCGGTGTGGGGTTCTCTCGGTCTGTTCTCCCCAGAACAAAGCAAGAATCCGTGCAATGTCAAAGTCAACTTTCGCAACATATTTTGTGTTTTGCCACAAATGACTCACGTTGCAACCTTCACGCCTTGCTGGCAGGCGAACGGCCCCTTGCCGAGCCAGGTCTATAACGACCACCTTGTGCCGCACAGGGACAGCTGCCAAGAGGGGGGGTCTGCGCTCTGAGCCGTTTCGTTCCGTGGTGGAGCGCAGTTTATACCAAGTGCAAGTTCATTCATTCAGTCGTTCGCTCGCGCTCCGTCTCCCCCTTAGCCCGCGTCCTGGCCGCACGAACCTTAACCTCGTCGCAGTGAGTCAGCGGCCGTCCTTTTAAAGCGGCATTCGATCCCAGTTGCCGTGGGACAGGCAACTTGAGCCACGTCGAGTTGCCCGTCCAGTCAACTCGAGTCAACTCCAACTGGCATGGGTTTCATTCCAGAACTCTAGATCGAGTGCAACACGGGTCGACACGAATGTGACAATTTGGAGTTCATCTTCAAGTCGCGTGGCTCGTGTGTCACGTAGGGCCGTCGCGGTGGCGAGATGTCGGCTACCTCACCTGGTATACAGGAGGTCGTGGGTTCCATCGCGATCCTGACGCCTGGATATTTGGAGTTTGCATGCTCTACCCGTGGTCGCGTGCGCTTAGACGATTTGGCTGCGAAACATTCCCACGCGATAAGCCACTTCGTTGAGCT
>CM025612.2:8110983-8127135 GCA_014621495.2 Entosphenus tridentatus | reverse complement strand
ATCTACCCCCCCGTCTCCTCCCCTCATCCTTCCACTCACGACGCTGCGTGATGCGGTGGGATGATATTCCGTGGGTCTTTCGGTGAAGTCACGTAGATAGGTTCGAAGAAAATAACAAACAAAAAAACTTGCGACGTTTCGATCGCAACACAAGCGGTCGTCATTTGTTCTTTGCTCGTGATGTGTTGCGATCGAATCGTCGTAGTTTTTTTTGTTGTTGTTATTTTCTTCGAACCTATCTACGTGACTTCACCGAAAGCCCCAAGGAATACGAATCCCTGCAGTCGCGCAAGCTTCAAGTCAAGCGATGGGCCGAGTTAGTCGGCAGCGTGGCCGCTACTGTCGGCACCTGTGCGCGCTGCGAGCTCGTTGCAGAGACGAGCGCTGCGCTCGGAGTCAAAGAAAAAAATTAACCCGTAAAAACAAAGTTTTTCACTATAAATCCTTTATATGCGTGGCGGCTAGAGTCCTCTCGTCCTCTGGCTTGAGATGGCTGCCACCTATGGGTCAGATGATTGGCTGCCACCATTAAGCAATTGGTAATTAAATATAAAAAAAAATTGCCTAAAAAGTGTAAAATTTTGGAAACATTTTTTCACGAAAATAAATTGTCACGCACAACGAGTCTGTGTGCAAAATGTCAGCTCGATTGGATCACGGGAAGTTGGTTAAAAAACGACCGAAAGATTTGCACGGTCGTAAGCGCGCAAGCAAGCAAGCAAGCACGCAAGCACGCAAGCAAGCAAGCAAGTGCACTTAATATAAAGGATTTAAAAACAGTATCGCGTCACCTATCTTTAGTCAGAATAATAAGCAATTAGTTATGGGATTATCACGATCCACTCCGCCCCGGAAACGTTTACTCGACGCGAATATTGAGGACGTGCTGAACACTAGGTGAGGTGGAGCGGTGGTGCAGAGGTTGGCGCACTGCACCAAGAAGCCGACCACCTGAGCTCCATCTCAAGCCACGGAGAACATCAGTGGCGAGTGATATTTGAACCGTTCCTGGCACCGATTATGGTTATGATGATGATGATGGCGATGCTGATAGTGGCCCATAAGAAACAGCTAGATGCTAACGGCGTGCTGCGATCCTGATCGCGATTAACGTGGTGCTGATGTTAATAAGAGTAGTGGTGAACACGATGATGATGATGATATCAACGCGTTATTAATTCTAATCTATTAAGAGTGATAGCGACGGTGAAGATGAACTGTTGTTGACAAGAGTGATCGCGGCCACGTGATAATAATAATAATAATATTCGGGATGGTGTTGATCGTGTGGATTCGCACGCACGCATCCCTCCACACCTCCCTCCTCCACCGCACTCCACTCTCCACCCCTCCTCTCCCACGCCCACCGCGACACCCCCACCGACACCACCGACTCCCCATCGCCCATATGGCCACCGAAACTCGCTCGTTCACTTCACTTCCTCGCGACCGTTCGCGCAGAGCGGACACCGTGCTCATCACCTGGCCCGCGTCTGCCCAGCAACACCCTGAGCCGCTAGCAGAGGGGCAAGCCGAGGACGCGAAGCTTCTCCGTCGCAGCCTCAGCCTCAGCCTCAAGCAGCTTTCGCCCTGCACCGGTTTCGACGCTCGAGGTATCGCGTGGCGTGGCTTCTCGCTCGAGTGGTCTTCCACGTGGAAGTATAAAACGTCGTCGTTGTCGTTGTGAGCCGTGGGCTTGTCCACTGCTGGACGGAGCGTTGTGCCTGATCAACAGTCGCCATCGTTGCCAGAAGTTGCCGTTGATCTCGGCACGTGCTAAGTGGAAATCGCCATCCGTCATCGGTTGTCGAGGTGCTGCTACTTCAGAGTGAACTTGTGCAGTGATAAGGGCAGTCGGCCAAATCGTGGAATTTTCTGCTCCAATGGCAGTAAACAACTCTGTAATGAGAAATATATATATATAACTCGTTATAATTATCACGATCGTGCGACGTGGTCTATCCACCCTTGGATGAAAATGTCTCCTTCCTGCTGATAATCACCATTATTGTGACCACCAGAGCCACCACTATCATTCAGCATTCACGTCCTCTGTTCATTCGATCGAGAGTAACGAAATCATGTAAAATATGTAAATATTCGGGTGGTGAGTGGAGTTTAAATTGAGTTCACAGATTGGGATTTCAAATAGTAAATACGATTTTCCCTCGTTTTGTGAGGGTTCGGTTTGTGCGATTCTGCTCATATGCAACTAACATATTATCTACCCATAATTCAATATACGCCGTTTGCATTGACTCATATTACGGATATGCGGTAGGACGTGGGACAATGTTGTGTATGTGTGTGTACTGTGTGTGTGTGTACTGTGTGTGTGTACTGTGTGTGTGTACTGTGTGTGTGAAATGTGTGCGCTAATCGGCAGGCAGATGTCCCCTCGTGCGGTTTCCTTTCCTTGCGCCCTTTTCACGGACCGCATCTACTACCGCATAAAGTGAGGGAACCCTCGGCGAGAATACAATACACTAATAGGCGTCGTCAACAACAACAACAACAACAAATGCAACCGCCGTGATCTCTTCGGGTGGCGCTTCGGCGTCGTGGTGGCTGCGTCACTGGCGCACCGCGCTCTCGATCTCGGCGTCTCGGTTCGATTCCTGGCCGCGCGGCTACCAAGAGCGGCGAGTGCCATGCGAACCGTTCCCCGCCGCTCCACTCACACCCAGGCGACATCGTGCCATGACAACCACCGGCAACTGAGTCAATACAAGGATTTTTCGATTTAAAGCTTTCGTGACTGCAGGGATTCATCTTCTTGGTTCTTTCGGTAAAGTCACGTAGAATGGAAGTAATAAAATAATAGAAATAAAAGATCATTTATTAAAAATGAAACATAATTTATTATGTCTTATTTTTATTATTTTATTACTTCCATTCTACGTGACTTTACCGAAAGAACCAAGAAGACAAGGATTTTTGTTCGTGCCGTAAGAATGTGTATTTTTGGGGGGGGGCTGTATGAAACGGCAGGCGGGCTGCAGGTTAACAAACGCTCCCACCCCCCCCCCCCCCAACGAGTCCACCCATTCTGGCGCCTCTGCGTGCTGCGAAGAAGGGCCATTGCCCGAAACGTCGCCTATTTTAGACAAATTTGCGTAAGAATGGCGCGCCATTGTCATGCACGCAGCCGCCACGAGAAAGCAGAGCCGTGGCCCAAATGGCCCTCTCGACCACCTGGGCATGCGGGCCTTAGATGTCTCCCGCCCCTCCCCCCCGTCTTCACGCGACTCGTCCAACGCCACGTGGTGAACCCTGCGGCGGGCGTGTTCACCAAAGCGTGCCTCGCCGTGAACCCGTGGCGTCGTCACACGCTCTACGAAGAAGGCCATTTTCCCGAAACGTCGGCTATTACAGTTACTTGTTTTGTTGGTGCCTTTCAAGGCCACGGCCGTTGTGGACGAACGCGTGATGCTGTTTAGTTCATTGTGCCCGTGCGTCACGACTAACGCGTCAGCCTTGGCCACATTGTTGGTGTAATCGTGCGTCTTCGGTTGTTCACAGGCTGCGTGACTTTCTTGAGCTGTCATCTGTGACCCGGTCGCTTCGTCACAAAGCAATATAGATCAGTGGGCCTTACCTTGTGAAATAAAAAAAAAATGTTTAGTTCTTAATACGGTGGGCAGCAGAAGGGCAGTGCAGCCGAATCCGTGGTTGTGCTGTACGCCTATGCTCCCTGCCGTGAACCAACCGTCACTGACCGGCGTGGTGAAGTATGGTCGAATAACCCCCACAACCGGCGTGGCGCGGAGGCTCACGAATCCAGTGGTGGATTAACAATAGTGACTCTGTGAGGGAGTAATGTGTCAGGCAGGATTGGCTGCCGAAACATCGGGCGATGATATTACTCCGATTAATTATATACCGCTTCTTGAAAGGCAATGTTAATGAAGCATGTGAGTTGCTGTATATATATACGTGCCTCGCGTTGGATTTACAGTCCAAATGGTATGGATGGATGTTGAACTTCTTTCGCGCCGTACTCTCTACGGACGAGCATTAGAAAAATTTAAACCGGTCCAGAGTTCACTTTCTCTTAATGATAACAAAAAATGCTGCCGAATAATGGTCGATGGATTGAAGCAGATTCTGCGTGGAAACGCAAGCACCGTCAAAGTGCGTTGTAGACTCCCCACCCACACTGCGGCGGTGGTGGTGGTAGTGGTGGTGTTTGTGGTGGTGGTGGTAGTAGTGGTGGTGTTTGTGGTGGTGGTGGTAGTAGTGATAGTTGTGGTGGTAGTGGTGATGGTTGTGATGGTTGTGATGGTAGTGGTGGTAGTTGTGGTGGTAGTGGTGGTAGTGGTGGTAGTTGTGGTGGTAGTGGTGGTAGTGGTGGTGGTGGTGGTGGTGGTGGTGGTGGTGGTGGTAGTGGTGGTGGTGGTGGTGGTGGTGGTGGTAGTGGTGGTGGTAGTGGTGGTGGTGGTGGTGGTGGTGGTGGTAGTGGTGGTGGTAGTAGTGGTGGTGGTAGTAGTGGTGGTGGTAGTAGTGGTGGTGGTAGTAGTGGTGGTGGTAGTAGTGGTGGTGGTAGTAGTGGTGGTGGTAGTAGTGGTGGTGGTAGTAGTGGTGGTGGTAGTAGTGGTGGTGGTGGAGGCGCGCGTGTGATGCGCGGAATAGTTCTCACCAGGGGGCGTGGAGGTGCGGGCCCTGCCACTGAGCTCTGCCGCGCAACTGAGATACTGGTACCCCCCCTCCCCCCCCCAACTATGTGGGTAGGTGCGGTCTGGGGGGGGGGTATACTCTCCAGTCGAGGTGTCCGAGGAGGAGGGGTGGGGGTGCATGAGTAGAGACATTGAGGTGTCGCCATATTCGGGGCGACCGCGCTGCCCCCCCCGTCCACCCGTGTCTCAAATCGCGCGCGGAATGTGCACGGAGCGTGTCCGCCACGTGAGAACGGGGGAGCGAGCGGTGGTGCAGCGGTTAGCGCAGCGCTTGCAGGACCCAGTTTATTCATCGCGCGCTCCCGATATCCGCATTTTTTTTTTAAATCCGGAGCTTTGACGGCGATGCCGGCTCGGGCGGCTCTGAGCCACCTCGATCGCGCGCAGAGGGACCGAGACTCGCGGTGAGCGTTGCGACGTCGTCGACACTGACGTGGTCGCATTGCACGGAGGGGTGGTGCCCAATCCTCTACCTATACACATCCCTCTCCATCCTCTTCTCTCCCTTGTACCTCCAACCCTCCCTCCTGCGCCCTCTCGCCCATCCCTCATTCTCCCCACCCCACACACCGCCCCACCCTTACTCCCCTTCTCCATCCCGCATCTCTCCTCCTCCCTCTCCCCATCCTACTCCCTCCCAGGAATTCGCTGCGCTGCCCTCTGCTGTTCCACTCACGTTAGCCCCCCTTGCCCGCCGCAGCGTCCCGTGACGCACCCCGTGCCCTCTTGCACAGCGGGGGTGGCTCTGCCGAGGTGTCGTGACACCTGGCTGCGCAATCCAGCTGGGTGCGTCTGGAGCGCGAACGATCAATTCGTGACACGGACGTTCTCGGCCGAGGGCGTCATCTGACTGCAGCGGTCATTGGATCTGGCAGAAGGAAGGAGGCGACGGCGGTGAGGCGTGCGGGAGGTGTGGAGGGCATGGTTCGGCATGGTTCGCCATGCCCTGTGAAGAGCTCACCCCGCCTCTTCCCCGCCGCATCGTTCCGCTGTCGTGGTTGTTTTGGTCGCGGTTGTGTTTTTTTGGAGCGATTCGCGCGTGGATGCCGAATGTTGATTCTTTCCGTCAGATTTTTGTTGTTGTTGTTGGGCGAAACCTCGCTGACGCCTCCATCGTCGGTGAGAGCAGCAACAGGAGCAGCAGAAACAACAACAGCAGCAGCAACAACAGCAGCAATAGCAGCAGCAGCAACAGCAGCAATAGCAGCAGCAAGAGCAGCAGCAACAACAGCAGCAATAGCAGCAGCAGCAAAAACAGCAGCAGTAGCAACAGCAACAAAAGCCAGCCTCGGCAGCAGCGGCGAGATTCGCCCAAGAGGAATTTTGGTGGGGGGGGGGGCAGGGTGAGGGAGGGCGAGGAGGAGAGAGGATGTAGGAGAGGTGAGGGTGAGAGATGGGGGGAGGTGAGGGAGGGAGATGATGAGCCGGTGGGAGGAAGTCGCGAGTCTTTATCTCTTGCGCGTGTCTGGGCAGGTGGCTCGTGATTGCCGCCGTGGGCCACGTGGCCTTGTTGTCGAGGTCGACGGCGGAAGGGGGTTGGGGAGGGGGAGTCGAACCTGAACTTCCAGTCCTCCGGGGGGTCGTGTTCTGCTGCCTGTCGCGCGCGCCGCGTTGGATGCGGCGCTTGATGAGTTTGTGCTGACTCGCGACCCAGGGGAGGCCAGGGCGAAGGTCGGATGCGAATGTGGCTCTATTTGTGGTGCAGACTGCCAGGTGGCCGGACGATGGCAGGACAGCGATTCGTGAATTCACGTGCAGAAATGGACAGCGATTCATGAATTCATCTGTAGAGATTTGTTTTGTTATGCGATCCGTATGCGTAGTGGGTTTTCTGTTGGCACTCCCTGATTTATAGATTTATTCACACACGTCCAACACTTCAGAAGCCACTGTGGCTATGCACTTTTAAATCTAGATTGAAAAATAATTTATTTTAAAGCAATTTTTGTGCGTGTATAGTTTGTTTTCCTTCCCCCGCACCTCCGATTAGCACGGTTGGATACGTACGGTGCGAAAGAAGTTCAACGTACATACATGACTGAAATTGGCCAAACATCCCAATGCAGGACGTTCCTGAGTTTTGAAACTCGGCTCGGCGTTGTTGCTTATCATGATGATGATGGTGCTAATTTACTCGTGCTCCGAGTATTGTTAATGATGATGTGCTGTTGCGAGTATTAATAGGGATGATAGACCGATGCTGGTAGTCGTGGTGATGATGATGACACTGGTGGTGCTGGTCATGACGGTGGTGCTGGTTGATGGTGCTGGTTGTGATGGTGGTGCTGGTTGTGATGGTGGTGGTGATGATGATACTGGTGGCGCTGGCTTTGATGGTGGTGGTGGTCGTGGTTGTGATGATGATCCTTACCGCACCCTGGCTGGGTTTTAAACTCGTACTCGACAAGCTCTGTAATAATTTCACTCAACAAAAAATGATGGGCGCTTGCCAACAAAAAAAAACCATTGAGTCCAGACGAAGCCTCCCGTGAAAGGTCTTCTCTCGCTCCGCTGCGGGGGAAACTCTCCACTTGGGACGGCGTCTGCGTTGCGTGAGTTGTGCGCGCGGCGAGCGAGTGCGCGTCTCGACAAACGGAGACCTGGGGTGAAGTTACGAGCAGAACGCGTGGTGATGCGGGCAAGCCATCCATAACATCCCCTCCCCACACACACACACACCACAACCCCCCCCCCCCAAATAAAAAAAATACAATGGAATTTTATTTCTTGCCAGACGTATATTTAGTTTTTGTCCCCCCCCCTTCTCTTTTTCCACCATCTCGATGGCTTTGTCAGGAAATCCTAAAATTATTCGAATCTGCTCGCTGGGCCTCGGCAGCCTCCAGCAATAGCAGCGGCGGCGGCGGCGGCAGCAGCAGCAGCGCCTATTGAGCTGTCTCCGTGAGCGATGCGGTGCAGAGGTCGCGAGTCGAATCAGCGGTGAAAAGATTTTTTAAAAAACAACAACACAAAGACGAAGATCACCACCCCCGTGTAGTCTACACAAAGACAAAGATCCCCCAGATAGCCTCAACAGACTGTAGGGGCAAGTGCTGTTGGCGAGCACCTGTGAAGGCCGACACGGCGTACGGGGTGGTGGTGGTGGGGTGGGTGTCTGGGGATGTGCGGGAGGAGGGGTGTGGCGAGCAACATCGCTCTGTTTACCCGCCGTCGACATTGGCACCCCGCGCCAGGCATTTGTGTCAGGCTGAGTAGACCCCAGAGGGGGAGGGTTCCTTGGCCCCGACAAAGACACTGCACCTTAGATACAGGCCCAGGGTCTCGAAAGCATGGCAGGGGTTCGAGGTCGGTTCGTGCTACTCGCAACCGTGGAGGTGGCCAGGACACGCCAACAACAACAACAAATCCCTTGTGTTGTCGGGTTGCACTGCGCGGTGGCCAATGGATGGCAACAGTTGACGAGGACGGGATTCTCGAATGGGTCCGTGCGGGGAATTTGACTGACCGCGAGTCACCCCCAGTGCGTGGTGGTGGTGGTGGCGGCGGCGGTGGTGGCGGCGGTAGCGGCGGTGGTGGTGGTGGTGGCGGCGGCGGTGGTGGTGGCAGTGGTGGTGCTGGTGGCGGTGGTGGTGGTGGCGGTGGCGGTGGTGGTGACGGCGGTGGTGGTGACGGCGGTGGTGGTGGCGGTGGTGGCGGTGGTGGTGGTGGCGGTGGTGGTGGTGGGGTTCCTACTCGGCTCCGGTGTACTTCCGCGCGAAGGTGAAACGCTCGTCAATGTCATTGGTCAGACATCCCAATGGACCCACCTCGTCACTGATTGAACCCACCTCTTCACTGAATGGACTCACCTCGTCATTGCTCCCTCCTGTTCACGCATCTAAGCCAATTCAGTCCGCTGTGTTCCTAGAGACGAGAATTATCGTGAAGTTGTTTTTTTTTTTTGCGTGAAAAACATTCAAGCGTTGCCTAGGATGAGCGCGTGTCCTGCGAGTGATCTTGAAGTGCACCTAGCCTGGCACAAGCGCCGTGGTGACGTAAGCGCAACTTGGTAATGAACGGCGGCTGCGTGTTTTGTTTATAAACGGTGCACGGATACAGCTCGACCCGTGGAGTAGCCGTCGTGGTCACAGTCGTCATCGTTGTTTGTGATCGATATCGGAATCGTCATCATCATCATCATCATCCACGGCAGCCGCACCATCGGTAACCACGAGGAGCAACAGCGCCAATCGTGATTTACTGCGCAGCACAATCAGCATAATCAACAGCAGCAGCAGCAGCGAGATGTCATCTCCCTCGCCTGGTATGCGGGAGGTCGTGGGTTCGATCCCTGACGCATGCTGCTGTGTATTTGGAGTTTGCGTATTTTTCTCCCCGCGGTCGCGTGGATTTTTGCTCCGGGTCCCTCCGGGTTCTCCCTTCACATTTTAGAAACGTGCGTTTTCGACTTTCTGGCTGCTTTAGATTTCCAGACAATCGGCCACTTCGCCGAGCAATGATTCTTGGCTCGGTCTCTACTGAAAAAAGACCAAATTCGCTCCGTGGACCTTACCTGGTCAGTTAAATACGTTCATAATGAAATCGAAGTAAGTAGATTCGTCCGGGTGCCGTAGGAGAAGGCACCACGTGGCGAAGCTGCTCGACTATCTGGGACGCTCGATAGCAGTTTTCCGATGGACATACGGAGGGGAGGGGGGGCTTCGGTCTAGCAACGTGGAATTGCCACCACTGGCTCTGGGAGGGCCGGTCGAGATGAGGGACTTTTGTCTCGTTGATTAGAAATGTTTGCAGCAAGAAAAAAAACTCGGGTAAAAAGTGAAACCTGCAAACAGACGGATGTGTGTGTGTGTCGTTGGGATGCCGTGTGGTCCCTTTGTTTGCAACAGCACAGGAACGTTCAGACCGCTGCGCTTGTCATAACCGTACAACAATCCAGACGAATAAATAAAGCGTTGACTTAATAATCGTCCCCATAAATCTATTAATTTATTTTTATACTGCGTTTGGAAGCAAAAGTAGAAACCCGTAACTCAAGGAGATGTTCCTATACCACCGGCCAAACAAACAGAGTTGCCGGTGTGACACGCGATCGCAATACCACCCACCAGCCATGATCAATCAACTGCTGGATGAATGCCTCTCCAATCCGTAGCCATCTCTTGCGGTGCGATCAATACTATGTTGGTGAATAGATATATCTGAACCGCTCCTGCACTCTGCCCCCCCCCCCCCACTTCACACCACCTCCCTGCACTGAACAACGTGGTTGAAGTATGGTCAAACAACCCCCTCAGGACCGACACGGCGCAGGGGAGAGGCCTTCATTTAGCAGTGGATTGGCACAAGGTTGTACATTATTATTATTATTCTTGTTCTTCTTGGTTCTTTCGGTAAAGTCACGTAGAAGGGAAGTAATAAAATAATAAAAATAAAACATTTTATTACTTCCCTTCTACGTGACTTTACCGAAAGAACCAAGAAGATGAATCCCTGCAGTCACGAAAGCTTTAAATCGAAATTATTGTTGTTGCTACAGGCAGAGGAGAGAGGGACGTCACGCGCCACCACCAAACTGTGAGAGTGGCAGTGAGTGCGCCGCGCTATGATCCCGGCGACCCGAGTTCGATTCCAGCTCACGGCCAACGGCAGCGACGATTATCTGAAACGGTCATGGGCCTCGCCCCTAGGTCGACTCAGCCTCCAGTGAGTAGGCGGCCGGGCGTGGTGTTGACCACCCAACCCCCTCGTGTGCCGTGCCGACCTTCATAGGTGCTCGCTAACAGCACTTGCCCCAACAGTCTCTTCAGGCAATACCGAGGATCTTTATCATTGTGTTATACTGTATATGAATTATACTTCGCAATCGTTTTCTCAAAGTGAACAGTTTTATAAATAATACATTTTTACGAACCAAAAACAAATGTGCGAGCGAGAGTCCATTCAAGTGCTTGTGGAAAAATGAACCTAATCATCATCATCATCACGATGCATGGGAGGGACACCCCGTATGTGTCCAATGCACGTTTCGTCTTAACTTGGGGATAAAATCAACAAACAAAACTCTCCCAAGAAGGGGCGATACCAGCCAAGGGCGTGTTGTTACAAGCGGGCCGCGAACACCGGAGGACGCTCGCAAATAATCTGGAACAAACCAAAAACCGAGGAGGGCACAAGTAAGAAGCATGGAGAGCTCGGTGCAGGCTGGGAATTACGATGGGAAACAAACAAAAAAGCGAACAACAAAAAAACACGTGAAATAAAGTACAAATGTAAAAGCGGACTTGGGCGGGACAATTGCTAAGAAGGGGATCGTGGCTGGTGGACATCACGCATTGTAGAATAGCGACAGCAGCAGCCGCGTGATGAAGGGAACGTGCCCGAAACGACGGCCATCGTGGAGATAGCAGCGGAGAGACGCCGTGCAGTGGTGAGATTGTGACATGGCAAGGTCACGAGGCATGGTGAAGATGTTGCGGCCTTCATCCAGTAGTGGATAGACCAATCCTGCTGCTGCTGATGATGATGATGATTGTCAATCCATTGCTGTGGATGAAGATCATGTTGGTCATGGTGGCTGTTTAAGGACACCTCCACCGTTCTGACCAATGCAGGTTTGTGAAATCGGCAGGAGGGGACAACGACCTGTTCAGATCTCACTCTTCGCTGATGTTTAGCCGTGGACGGAAATCAACCTCGCGTTGGTGGGATTGTACCACAGTGCGCTAACCACTGCGCCACCGCTCCCTCTTACTCGTAAGGTCCATTGGTTGATGGGCCCGAGGCGGGCATTGAACTGGCACTCGGAAGGTCGGCGACTAATGGGAAGTCCTAATACGCACGGTGGCGGTGGTGGTGGTGGTGGTAGTGATAATGTGGAAGAGGTCCTTGAAGGATGCATACATTGAGTAACCGGAGGTAGACTTTAAGCCAGACGACGGACGTCATGAGAGCAGCCTTCGTGGGTCAGGTGCCAACTTTGCAACGGCTGAAGGGATCTAGCAGAAGGAAGAAAGCGATGGCGAGCTGTGATGTCATCGACGGGATTGGGCGTGATGGCAGAGGGGGCCGGTCGTGACCACCATAGTAATGCCGAGGTAATTACCCACGAGAGCCTCGCCGTGCCTCGGGGCTCATCTTTAGCATGGCCCCGCGTTGGCGTGTGCGAGCAATTGTATTCCTGGGCGTTTGGCTTCATGTCGGCGGAAATCAGAGTCCATGGAAAAGAGAAAAAAAACCGCATCAAGCGTTCGAGGGGCGTGGTGCTCCAGAGGGGTACACTTACTAAATCCACGCCAACAACACCCGGCAGGGCCCGGTAGTTACCCGTCCAAGCACCAACGAGGCTCAACTCTAATTAGGTCTCGGAGACATTCGGCCACAAGCAGCCGAGTTTTTCGCCCGTCCCAGCGAGCGAGTCTGTGCACGGACATTTTAATTATTATTATTCAGAGCGCTTTCTTTTTAAATCGACTTGGCAGGCGAGACCGACCCAGACGTCTCCGCTTGGCCGCGCTCTGCGTTTCGTCTCGTCCCCGAACAAGTGGTGGCTTTTAAAGCTGAAGTGTCATGATGAGTGCTCATATGTCATGCGGTCAACAGACCAGTCGCCCAGCTAGCTAGCCAGCCACACAGTCACGCAGCAATCCAGCTAGCCACGCAGTTGCCAAATCCGCCACTCAGCGAGTCATATAGTCAATCGCCCACTTAGCCAACCACCTATCCAGTCGCTCGGCCAGCTGGTCACTCTCCACCAGTCACTCCATCTCGCCAGGCATCTGCCCGGCCATCCAGCTCGCAAAATAACCCAGCCACCAAAGCCAGCCCCTCGGTTGAGCCAGCCATCTAACCAGATCGTCAAGTCACCCAGCCAGTCACCTCTCCTCCCGCCCACTCAACCACCCACCCCACCCACCTAGCGAGCCAGAATATTACCCAGCCAGCCAGAAACTTACTCAGCCAGCCTCTCTTCACAACTTCTTGGCTAACTCCCATTCCTCTACTGCCCCCCCCCCACCTCCACTGACTCCGCCCGTCTGCATCTCTCGGTGTAATTTCCTGTGGTGTGTTGGACTGGGCTGGGCTTAATACTTTACTGGAGCTGCGCTCGGTTTTCGAGAGAGAGAGTGGGAGAGAGCGCGGCTGGGGTGGTAGAGTGCTCGCAGTGAACGCCAGGGAATCTCCTTGAGTCGCTCCGAGTTGAGTCCGCGGCATAAGAAGGACGGCGAGAAGGGCCCCGAGTTCGCGCTCACGGGTCCACGACAGCTTCGCCTCCAACTCGGCCCGTCTCGCCTTGTCGCCCCCGTCACCTCGCGAGGTACTGCCGATTGCTCATCCTCGCTGCGTTGTGACCGTGGGGAGCGTGGGCTGGTGGTGGTGGGGGGGGTCATCGGTCAAACTGCGCACGGCGATCTGAAAAACCCCGGCCGCCCGAATTCGATGACGGTAGCGGCGGCCCAACGCCCCCAGCCTCTTTTCTCTCCCAGCTTTACTCACTCGCACTGCCCAGCGTGGTGAAGTATGGTCAAACAACCGGCACGGTGCGGGGGGTGGGGGGGGAGGGAGGCCTTCATCAAGCAGCGGATTGACATTGAGGCTATACATTAGGTGATTAATATTGACAGGTATATTCGGCTTCGTATTCTTTCGAGGTTTCAAATTGATTTGCTGCGGATGATTCGTTGCTGAGTGTCATCTGAAGGTTGACTCGGAGTGAACGTGGAGCGCACGGCATCACGTGGGTGCGCGTGCGAGTACGGGGTGATCGGTTTAAGCATCATTTACAACCCTTCATCAATCCGCCGCTGGGTAAAGGCCTCTTCCCTCTACCTTGTTGGTGATGAGGGTTGTTTGGCCATACTTCACCACGCTGGTCAATGCGTGTTGGTGCGAGGCGGTGGGGGGTGGTGAGGGCAGCACTGGCGGAGATTTCCGCCGCCACTGACGAAGCCGTGGCCCGGAGTCGAACTCGGTTTGCCGGTATTCCTTTGTGCGCATGCGTGTGAACGTGTCTTTGTGTGTGTCTCTCTGTGTGTGTGTCTGTGTGTGTGTGTGTGTCTGTGTGTGTGTGTCTGTGTGTGAACGTGTCTTTGTGTGTGTCTGTCTTTGTGTGTGTCTGTCTGTGTGTGTGTGCCTCTGTGTGTGTGTACCGCTTATGTAATGCACAGAGATGATGGAGATTGTAATTCTCTGTTATGGAAGGGGCCGAAATGAATTTGGAACACAATGTAGTCGAGCACGGAACTCATGATCAGAAGGGGGGTAAATTTTCGATTTATTTTTCTCATTTGGATCACAAATTACAACTTCGATATTTGATCATTGGGACAGGGCCAACTTAAAGGTGTTTTTTTTCTTCTCAATAGAAATCTGGAAGCGTTCATCACCGCTTAGAGAGGGGTGATTCCTGGTCAGCTGTGAGTTAGGAAATTCGCCTCCCGTTGAAGCGTGTCACTGAATCCCGATAGAGAAATGGAACGAAGTGCGCTGCTGGAAACTGCCACAGCGATGCAATGGTGCCCAGTGCCGCTGTGGGCAGCACGGGGCTTATGCCAATCGACGGTGGAAAAGTTACCAATTTTTCAATCCCGGTCATTGTTCAACTCGACTCGTCATCATCATCATATCTCCGCGGTCGATAAACAAACAAACAAGCGACATATCCGTACCACATTGTCAAGAGGGCATCAGTCACCGTGTTGCGTGGATAGACTGTCCCCGTCATGGAAAAGTGAAAGTTCTCACTCGCGCAGGTTTGGGTCCGCGCCGCCGCCCACATTACTCGTTCGAGCAGGGGAGATGCTTGCGGTTGGGAGTGGTCGGTGGGGGGGAAGGAATGGATTTAGATGTGGGGCGAAGTGCTCGTGCCTGGACACGATAGCGACGAAGCCCATGAGCTCCACGCCGCAATCACTGCTACGCCTGCATTCGACTCGCTTTGCCAGGGTGTGGTGCCACACGCCTATGGTTAAAGCGGTTTGGGGGGAATGGTTGGTGGTCAGGAGATGGCAGTACAGCAAGTCGGATTCGCGAGGTCCCCACCTGCGTCGCGGGACCACGAGCGGATTGCCTCCACGTACGCGTGGTGAGGTTTTCCCTCTCCGGTTTCACCGGTGTCCTCCCGCACGAAACGAGATGGACATTCGTATTATTATTCATTAAAAAAAGGATATGGCCAACGATCCGATTGCAGGGCTCTACAGAATAATACTTTTCCGGAAAATACAGGTGTCATTGTTCGCGTTGCGCGAGTGTATTGCATGTGTGTGGTTTAGGTCGACTCAGCCTCAAATGATTACCTGGTGCGGTGTGTAAACATCGCCACTCGGGAGACAAAGGCGGCCGGGCGTGGTGCTTGCTACGCACCCCATCGTGTGTCGTGTCGGTCTTCATAGGTGCCCGCTAACAGCACGTGTCCCTACACTCTGCTGATGTTTTCACACCGCAACAGGTACTCATTTGATGGCCGGTTCAGATAATCGTCACTAGTATTGGCCGTGAGCGGGAATCGAACTCGCCTGCTGAGACACGCAAGTTAATTGGTCCGACCAGCCATCGCTATGTCTGTCCGTGTATATCATTCCAGCTGTATCCCTGTCCGTCCCTTCGTCCATCTGTCTGTTCGCCTACCCGCTGTACTCTCTATCCTTTGGGATGATTGGTCATCTGCCGATGTCAACAATTGACGTCTGAATGTCATCACATTGTCACCACAGCGGCAGATGAACACAGTTTGTTTTGTTAACCCCTCTGTCTACCCATCCGTCTATCTGCCCTCTGGCCTTGCTGTCTCTCTGCCTGCCTCCGAGGTCTCTCCGTCTGTCCGTCTTTCATTGTGCAAACGAGGATACTAATACAAGTCACCCCAAGTTTGAAAGACTCCAAGAGTTTCTGAGAGCCCTGGCACGGGAATGTGGAATCGCTGTAGGAGAACACGCTCCTCGATTATGATGATGATGATGATGATTTACCGCTCACAGGCATAGAGGCATTCATTTGTCTGCTCGGTGGAATGCGCCCAAGTGATTCTATCTGCCGGGAGACGGTAGCCGGTGGCGAGGAAACTGGGTGCCACGTGGTCTTACCACGGCAATGTGGGATTTACATCATCCACTTTAAAGCACCCGCCGATTTTGGACACGTTCATTTATTCTTGGGTTATTTATTTTCTTTCTACGTGACTTTACCAAAAGAACCAAAGAGTAATTCCTGCAGTTATGAAAGCTTCAAATCACGTTCATTTATGTTTGTTGCAATTGTTAACTTCGGAATCAGTGGTGTGGTGTGGAGGGGGGAGGGACGGGTGCAGCGGTGACGCGGCTTGCTTTCTGCGCAAAAAACTCTGCGAACCTGAGTTCGCTTGCCGGCCACGGCCAACATTGGTGGCGGGGGATATCTGTACCTGCCCTCGACAACTCTGCCTTGCAAGAGGTCCTCATCCTTCATCTAGCAGTGCATTGCCCAGGTGGCCTCTAGATAAACTTCTGAATCGGCATCGTTTCATCGTGGCTCCCCTCCC
>CM025612.2:8066391-8082871 GCA_014621495.2 Entosphenus tridentatus | reverse complement strand
GTGTTGGTGGTGATGTGCGCACGACCGCTAAACCCATCACAGCTGTCACTCGCAGCTCTGCGTAGCACGGTTCGCAGAACACTCGTACTTGGGCCAGCCTCGCGAGGCTTCGTGCCGCTGGACGGAGTCGGACGGAGCCGAGGTTAGGCGCAGGACGGGCAGGGTGGTGGGATGGAGGCAGCCTGTGAGGGGCGGGAGACGGCCACTGAGTCATCCCATGCCTTGCCAGCTTCTCTGACCTTCTTCCCCCCTTTCTTGCAACGTTGTCATCGTCACCACTACCACAACCACCGCGTGCGGCAGCTCCTTGACATTCCAGAGAAAGTCGTGCCATGTTTGAGTGGCGTTCTTTATCAATACGCAGCAGCAGCAGCAGCGAACGAAGGTGGTTTGTGGATAAGCTCGTATCTATTACATCTTTAATAGTGCTTTTTGTTGCTGGTCGCTTGGCGTTTTGCGCTTTTTTTTGGACTGTGTTCAGCAACCGCGATAGAGTAAATCGTCGGCCTGCGTAGGGAGACGCAATTGCATTTGTTCGCGCGGAGACGCGTACGGTTTAAGCCTTCGCAAGTTTTCTCCTTTTTTGTTATTGTTGGGATACTCGCTCTGTCCTCAGCCGAGTCGGTTGCATGATTCGCCTGCGTGCTGTTCGTACGGCAAATACGCATTGCTGTGTGCGCGTGCGCGCACGTGTGCGCGCACGTGCAGCCTGCCCTGAGTGGAACGAACGTCGCCGCATCTCGCCATCCAACGAATCGTCGACATTCGCTTAGACGACTTGTTAGACTTTCGACGCGTGCCTCGCTTGAGCTTAATAATCGATGGTGGTCTATACATCGATGATTGTTGCACCCCCGCTTTTGAAGCTTCGATGGCCCCCTGAATGAAAACATTCCCTGCCCATGTCATTAGCCCCACTGTAATCTGTTCCCCCCCCCACCCGCCGCTCGCACCACGCTCGCCTCCGTTCACAGCCGTGAGGCCGGTGGTGGAAACTCCACGTGAGTATGGCGGGGGCCAGTCATTCCACGTCTCGGTGTGAAATCCACAATTACGATGCCGCGCTCCGGCACGCGAGGGTGACGCTCGCTCGCTCCCAGCAGCCCCCCCCCCCCCACGTGTCCTCATGCTCCTCGTGTCGCGAGGCGCGTGCGCCCCCGTGTCTGTCACTCCGTGTCCCCATGCTCATCCTGCACATGGGACCATCGTCGTTGCTCCATGGCCCACGAGGAGGTGGCCTGCCCAAAACCCTCATTAACCTCGACTGCTAGAATTTGTATGTTTACCAGGTAAGCCTCCCTGAGCTACGTAGCTCTTTTTCAGAAGCGACCTGGAAAAAAAACCAAATGATAGCTCAGCGAAGTGGCTTATCGCGGCGTAGGAAATGTATAGCGGCCAAATACTCAAAACGTGGAGGGGAAAAGCCGGAGAACCCGGAGAAAAATCCACGCAACCACGGGGAGATAAACATGCAAACGCCAAATTATACAGGCGTCAGGGTTGGGATCAAACCCACGACCTCCTGCATACCAGGCGATGGGAGTTAACATCTCTCAGAGTCCATGCGATTGTCGCTCTGCGTCACGTGGCCCTCTTCCTGTCTCTTATTTCCCAGCATTCCAACGCCGCCATGCTTCTGTGCGCACTTCTCACCCTCGGTCCCATTTACTTTGTCCATGTTTCACATCCGTAAGGCGTCGCAGGCAACATTCGTGCAATTATACGTACGTGATCGCGATCACCAAACGTGACTCGAAAGGCATATGTTATGTATGTTGAACTTCTTTCGCACCGTACGTAGCCTACCGCACTAATCGCACGTGATTGGTGCTGAATGGGAGCTGGGTGAGCTCGTAACGGAGTGCTGTTGTGGAAAGTGGGACATCGCGATCGGTCTGGCTACTCCACGTTCACGGCAAAGGGGGTACAGGGTCCTAACAGCGGAGGGGTCCCGCGTTACTTGGAGTGAGGTTGTGGGCCCCTAGGCCGCCCCCCCCCCCCTTGGAGGGGTGCGGGGGGGGTGGTCCGACCCTTACCCCAGACAATTGCCGAGTCATTGGCGAGTCGAGGGCAGCGGAGCGCCTGTCTCGGGATGCAAACTTGAGCGACCAGAAGTCGCGCTTCGGTAGCTCGGCGACACGAAGCGAAAGAAGATTCTTGAAAGTTCTCCCAAGAGAAGAGAGGGCTCGAACCGAAGGGCCCCGCAAAAACCCCGCTCGCCCCCCCCCCCGCCGCCTTACCCCACGCGTCGCGTTACACATTCTGACACTTTCTGAAAGCAAGACTCAAACGACAAACAGCTCTGGTAGATGCACACTTTAGGCTGCGTGTCAAACATCGCTGACGTTGCGTTTTAATGACGGAAGACCAAAGAAGAAAGCGACGTTCAAGTTAGGGTCTTGCGTCACGTCACTCGACGGACGTGTTCAAACGCACGCGGGTAACGTTGTGATGTGATCAGGACCGTAACTTTGAACGGCCGCATTTCTCCAGATGATGAGACGCTCCACTAAAGTTAAGAAGCTCGGTGTCGATGAACATCACCAACTCTGGTTGCCGTAACCCACACCGGATTTGAAGATGCACCTCAACGTTGCTTTGAAATACATGGGCAGAGTGCGTCTTATCATCTGGAAAAGTCGGTAATAGGGAGCTCTTTTCGCAGTTCTGTCTCGACGAATCCATCCCACGTCCACTGTCTGAGAGCTATATTCTTGGTTCTTTCGGTAAAGTCACGTAGAAGGAAATATGAATCCCTGCAGTCACGAAAGATTGAAATGTCTGAGAGCTGTTTGTTATGGGCCGCGTTTTCTTTAATTACAATTTGTTTGTCACACGTCTTTAAACATTTCATATCATCTTAAGTTTATATTATTGGGGGTTTTTTGTTGTTTCAATAGTATTATTTTTTATTCCCCACAAATGTATCGAAAGAAACAAACGGCACGCGGCGTTTTGCTGGCCGCAACGGCAAAAGCAGCGTGAGCTTTACTTACTCCGCAGCGTCGAGTTTCACTCCCCAGAGCATTTCAATCAAAAGCACGTGCTCGCATTGTGACCCGTTTCCGTGCGTCACGTGTCCACGCGTTTCCGGTGGTCGGTCGTCACGTGCCACGCGCACGCAATTCTCGGTTGTTATTGTTGTCTTACAAAGTGCCTTTAAGAGTCGAGATACTTGAATTTATATGCGTTTAGCTTTGTCGGTGCACATTGATAAGTTTAGACACCCAACTCGCTTCGGGTGAGTGGCGATTCTGAATGGGGGAGCCCTTTGGGAAGGGAGGCAATACTCCCCCCCCCAAACCCACACCACCCCTCACTCCCAGGCCATACTCAAGTTCAAGTTCATTTATTAGGTATAGCCCCGTGAGCCATTCGGTTTTTGAATCGGGTACTCGTGTGCCCCCACCTCCCAACCCCATATGCCCTCCATTCAGGGGCAGCTCCTCGGGGTGGCTGGGCAGGCACCCAAGTTAAAGTTCAAATTGTTAATCGTGGACAATGCTGGCACACCTGGCCGTCGCTTCCTTCCTTCTGCCAGATTGCTCGTCAGCCTCACGGTCAAGGTGCCCTCTCGCAGTCTCGCCCAACTCCCGCAAGGAACTTCGCCGCCAGCTTGTGGGGCATTAGGCGTGTAACGATTATTCCCTTCCTGGCAGGTTCGATACATTCACCACAATTAAGGTGACGATGCAACAATCGATGACTTGTCACTGCGACACACGCATTTATCCCTCGCGGCTGTCCGGGGTGATTCGAAGGTCGTCGTTTCCGACACGCGTGGCTATGCGCACACGTCGTGAGCCGTAACAATCGATTTTAAATCGACGAATCGATTGACCGTTACGTGCCTGGTGGGTATTGGATGCCCTCCTCCCACCCGGCTGTTTGTTTTAGAATCGCCACCGCCACGGCTGAGCGAGATGGGGTTAGAGGTAGGGCTATAAGTCGGCACTTGCGCCTGTTGGCTGACGGTGGAGGGCAGCCCGTGCCCTCGCAAGGAGGTCGTGTGGGGGGCCCTACATGGGTCAGGGGTGGTGGGAGGGAGGGGGGCACAGCGACACTCGGATAGTTGCGCAGTGGGTGAGCAGAGGGGTTCGCGGTGAGTGGGGACGGAGTCACGGGAGTCGGACCGCTCATTGAGGTTCATTGTCCAAATCAGAGTCCTTAATGGAGAGATTCCTTCATTGGCAAGGGGAACTCCCACGGAGATCATGCTGAACAGAGAGCGCTCTTGGTAGCGTTTCCATAGCAGAGATTCCTTGATGGAGAAATGTATGTTCTGGGATGTTGAACTAGGCCTGAATAGAGACATATTCCTTGATAGCGAGATATCTTAATACTAATAGGGTTTTTCCCCTTTTTTCTAGCAACAAAACTGACACCTTTTGCAAGGAATCATGCTTACATTAACCACAATACTTGCAGTCAAATGCAAACAAAAAACAATACTTTTGGCGTCATCTGGTCGAACACCATATGAGACTAGGCTCTAAAGAAAGCTGTCTCTGGTGTGGACCAATCAGTTTCAAATACAATGCATAAATTATCAGAGTATTGTTTTTTGTTTGCATTTGACTGCAAGTATTGTGGTTAATGTAAGCATGATTCCTTGCAAAAGGTGTCAGTTTTGTTGCCAGAAAAAAAAGGGGAAAACCCTATTAGTATATTTTGGTACTGGCAAAGGAGGTCCCATGATGAAGCGAAGATATCTGTTTACAGAGAAATCGTCCATCATAGAGACAGGGAGAGAGCTTTCTCACTTGATAGAGATACACACATTGATTATATAGATACTTCATAGATAAGTACCACTTAATAGAGACATATTTTCTCTTACAAAGATATAGATGATTTCATTCAGAACAAAGACATCTCTTCGCAGTGAGATATCCATTGATATAAATCCCTTTATATTAAGATATGTTAATAGACACACGTGGTGGGTACAGAGAGTCTATGTAATAGGGGATCATTCTTGATAGAATTTCATTGATAGAGATCCTTCATGACAGTAATCCCTTCGTAGAGATATCGTCCTTCAAAGGCATTCTCTAACAACGTTGGTTTCTTCGCTGACAAACATCTTCCTTTTGAAGAGAGACCCATTGATGGTTAAAATATCTTCACAAGTGAAATTCAGTAACAGAAATGCCCCTTCATATACAATTAATTATGATTTTTTTTTATATTATAACAATGCTTTTTATTTACCCTGGGAAACCACAATGAGTCGCGAGGCTGTTGTTCAGCAGGAGGGTCCTGCATTGGGGATATTTGGATAATTCCACTTGTGGGAGTTTGGCATCGTGTGGGAGGAACCAGAGATCCCTGGAGAAAGTCCACCACGCACGGTATTCCCAGTCTTCTATCTACAACTCGCCGTCATCATCATCATCAACATAATTTCCTGTATTTCTTACCAGCTAAGAAAGATTTAAAATAAAAAAGGTCTCTCTTTTTAAAGCACACCTCTGGGTGTGAAACAAGAGCTACCCAGAAATATGGTCACGTGTTCTTCTCGTTGCTGATTTACCAGATTTTAAAACCCACGTTGTTCGAACATCGGCCATTGCAAAACTTGTAACCCTAGCTATTAACCCTTCCTAGAATTTCTGGTTGATCACCGACGGGATGAAAAGCGAGAACGCGTGTCCGCATCATTCATTGTTTTTCACGTGCTCTGTTTTAAAAAGCAAACGAACTTACTTTTTTTTTATATCGAATAATCGACACCAAAGCCGCATTGCTGTGCCCTTACGCTGCTGTTCTGAGCAGCCGCTTGCGAGGCGTGGGAGCTGCCCAAAGAATTTCGTCGCGAGCCACGACCGAGCGATGTTTGTTTCTGCGCCGAAATACAGAACGAAACAAATAAACTTCATCGATCGATGTTGTTGGAAGATTCCGTGTCCACGTGGGGTTGTTTTTTGTCTGCTTGCGATTGCTCTCGGTTGCGTGTGTGTGTGAGAGATTCAGCCCCCCCCATTCCCTCTCCCCCACCCCCCCCCCTGGCGATTCAATGCACGATCGAGCGATGGTGGTTATCCAGGTGGCCTGGAATCCAGCACTGTGGAGGCAGCGAGGGTTGGTCGATCGGACACAATTTTGCGAGACTCCCCGCGGGGAATACGGTACAGCAAAGCGTGGAGTGACAGCATGCGTCCCTCCTGTACGGGGATATGGTGTTGTGCCCTCTCATTGCGCGGAATTTCTCCGGTCGCCCCGGGTTCCTCCCACACGTACAAACACGCAGCAATTGTCTGAAAACATCTCAATATACAGAGAATTGCAAAGCAATTGTTGGCGCCGGCTCACTGCTCGACAGCCTTCCGGCTTCTCCCCCTGTGGTTCCTCGTGCGATCGTGAGATGACATTTGCATGAACAACGCGATTTAAAACTAATCGTTAGATTATAAGCAAAAATGAGATAGCGATTCACTTACAAATTAGTTCAACGCGTAGGCTTTCGCGACCAATATGCATAATAGAGGGTTTTTTTGGGTTAGATCGCGTAAATATATAAATGTGTCGTTAAACCCGCCACCACCCGATACAGCCAACGAGTAAATTGTAAATGCTGTGGCTTGGGCTCTCCAACACACCGGCGTGCTGTACTAGTGACGAATTGGCACGTTCTGTTGACGTAACAACCCTCACTAGTTGATTGTGTCGGGTGGTGGCTGGTTTCACGACACATTTATATATTTACGCGATCTTACCCAAAACACCTCTCGTGTTCCAAATTAGTATTACCTTCTTCTTGGTTCTTTCGGTAAAGTCACGTAGAAGGGAAATAATTAAATAATAAAAATACTACATAATAAAATACAATTCTCACGACGTTTCGTCCATAACGCAAGCAGCCGTCCTCGTTGTGGCCAAAACGTCGTGAGAATTGTATTTTATACTGGTAGGAACGAAGTGGACCAGCCACCAATAGATTATATCGTCCGTCCGTCCGTGTATCAACATCGCCCCCTACTGCAAACACTTGGCATGACCCTACAAAAACCTTTACACTCAGTGATCAACATCGCCCCCTACTGCAAACACTTGGCATGACCCTACAAAAACCTTTACACTCAGTGACGCTTTTAATTAAAACTTTTAAATTAAAAATTTACTAGCAGCGGCCTAAAGCCTACAGCTAGGCCTAAAGCCTCGAACAACGCCTCAAACTCTCCCTTCGTATCGTACCCCCGCGTGTGTGCAAGGGAGTTAATGTTTAACAATGTTACATTCCCTTATGTTTTTAATACATTTAAAGCTTTTACATAAATAATTAAAGCATTTAAATTAAAAATTAACTCACAGCGGCCTAAAGCCTACAGCTAGGCCTAAAGCCTATAACTAGGCCTCAAGCCTAGAACTAGGCCTCACACTCTCCCTTCGTATCGTACCCCCGCGTGTGTGAAAGGGAGTTAATGTTTAACACTGTTACATTCCCTCATGTTTTTAAATAGAAACATTTAAATTTTAAGCTTTTACATTAAAATACACTCCCTACCTCCCCGTCGTCGGCGGGTTTCCAGCCTAGAGCCAGGCCTGGCAATTTCTCCCCCGCTAGGGGTGTATTGGGCGGGGCTACGCGGGGCTGGGCGGGGCTACCGCGGCACGGATAGTAACAATCTGCATATCGTGCAGATTGTTACTACTCACTGTCTGCTCCAAGCTGCACTCACGTAGGTACATACTTTGAAATACTAGTATTTTTTCCACAACGGTTACTACTACTTTATTGTTCCCTATGTTCCACTACGTCTACGTTTCCGTTCACTTATTGGCGCCCATTTTTTGCCATTTCATTTTATTATAGCCATTCATTTGTTTGTTCCTACCAGCCCACCCCACAGGGACCTGGTTATGTTTGATTTTTATTATTTTATTATTTCCCTTTTACGTGATTTTACCGAAAGAACCAAGCAGATGAATCCCTGCAGTCACGAAAGCTTTAAATGCAAATTTACTATTACCTTTTGCGTGAACACCGCGGTGAATTGCATCAGCTCGGCAAAAACGAGTAGCTGGAGGAGCCGCGTGGACGCGTTGCATTGACCCAGGCAAAGCTTCACAAACGTCGACTGCGACGACAGAGGTGCAACGCGTGTGTCGTGACGCGAGTTGAATGGATACTCCTATGCCCGGAGCAAAGGGAAATCGCCTACGAACATTTGCTCTCCTCGTACGGTGACAACAATAACGTGCAAAAGGGGATCAGCTCCTGCAATTGCTCGCTCACACCGCTGCTGAGGGTTAGGGCCTCCATTAGAGGGGGCTCAAGAGAGCCCCCCCCCACCCGTCCAGTATGTTATTACCCAGGAAGGTCTCGCTGAGTCTCAAGACTGTTTTCAAGAGGATCCGGCATTGGGATGTTTGGCCAATTTATTTATGGTTGTATTCTTACTTTTACTCCTCCAGCTGATATTTCGTCACCGTGGTGTCATTGCACCACAGGTCGACAAAGAAAACAACAATAAGCGACATAATTTTTGTTCGAAATCCGTGAACAAATATTTCAAGAGCCGCAACACGAGACGGTGGTCCTTGATAAATAGCTGCAGGTTGCCAACCCCTGCCCAAGATAACCTGGATACCCATGGTAAACTGGATTTCCATGGTAAACTGGATTTCCATGGTAAACGGAATATCCATGGTAAACTGGATTTCCATGGGGCGGCAATCAAAATAACAAGTCGACTTTTTGAATGTTGATAACACAAACCCTCTACATTTCACGAGCCGCGCTGCCCGTTAACACGAGACATTGGTTCTAAATAAACAACGGTCACGAAGCCGCCGTCCTTAAAGAGCCGCGTGTAGACGAATGAGCTGTCCCACTTGGAACTCTCATCGCAGCGGACAGTGCCCCACCTTGTGTTCCCAGGTTGTCACTGCGGGTGTAATCACCGCGGCACAGGAATACCACCACTCGCCGTCCTCTTCGCAGTGCACGTTAAAGACCACCTGGCTTCATTCGCAAGACCAGGCGACTGTGTGCCGGGGTCAGAGTCTAGATTATGTTGCAAAATCTGAGAATGTCCCACGTGTTACTCAACTGGGATGACTGACACAGAACAGCAGCAGCAGCAACCATCGCCCCCTACTGACAGACTCGTGACCCTTGCAATCGAGACCCATCCTCGTCTCTTGTTGAGTTCTCAACTGGGCAAACAAAATCAACTTAATTTTTATTTAACTGTCGAATGGCCTCTGTAAAATCAAGTCAGAACTACGTCTGATTGTCCCTTTCACGATCTATTATCGGCACATGATGGCGCCACATTCGAGCATGCCCTGACATACGAGAGGGAAATGTCCATCACGTGTCTGCAGTCGAATATAAAACTTTTATTCTACCATGTAAGGCCCACTCAATTACACAGTTATATTTATTTTTCAGAAGCGATCTGGCTACAAACGGTAGCCCAACGAAGTGGCTTATCATTCTACGAAAATATATCGTAGCCAAATAATCCAAACGCACGATTCTAAACAGAGCCGGCCCAGCCACTAAACGACCCTTGCAATTGCAAAGGGCCCCGTGGCCAGCAGAGGGCCCCCTAGAGTCACTGCTAGCGAGTGGGTGAAAAAAATCATACATCAAAGGGGCCTCCAACCAAATTTTGCTTAGGGCCCCCAAAAGACTCGGGCCGGTTCTGATTCTAAATGTGGAGGGGGCTAACCGGAGGACCCGGATAAAAACCCACGTTACCACGGGAGAGAGAGAGAGACACCGCACACTCCAAATATACAGCAGCAGACGTCGGGGGTCGGACCCACGACCTCCTGCACACCAGGCGAGGTAGTTAACATCTCACCACCGCGGTGCTGATGTTTTACATCCTCAGAGGTTTAATTTGGCCAAGTACATCGCGAAACAAAAGTGACCGTGACGGGGAGATGGGGGAGGACATAGTGGACTCGCTCCGGGTAAAACCCTATTACTATATTTTGCCACTGGTAAAGGAGGTCGCATAATGACATTTTATTATCATTGCTCGACCTGAAACTTAGAAATCGTAACGTTGCGCGTGAGATTAACAATCGTCAACAATTGAATACATTTGTTGTCGTTTACTTATTTCGCCAATTATTTCTGCGTGACATCGGGGAGAAGTGAACGTGCCAAAGACGTCCAAAGATCAAAACAATTAAACCAATCAATGAGTGAATTACTTTAATGGGATGATGAGCTCACGCACCCTGTACCTGCCCAGCCTGTTTGTCAGAATTAGAAAGCCACGTGGGAAGGCCACGGACTTTCAGACAAATGCCTCTTTCGCTCCAACGTGAAAGACCCAACGCAGAAAATCCCTGGGGTTTGATCGCCCACGAGGCTCACGGTCCACCCTAAACCGCATCCGCTGCACACACCATGCATGGCAGTAGGCCTCGGCAAGGTAAGGTAATTGTACCCTTTTTACCGGGTAAAAGGGTAAAGGTAAAGGGTAAAGGTGTCGACATGCCAAGGGGTTAGGGTAAAGGGTGTAGGGTAAAAGGTAGGCTCGTTGCTTTTACCTTTTACCTTACCTGCTAAAGGGTAAAAGGTAGGGTGGAGTGATTGTATTGTGGTAAGGTAAAAGGTAGGGTAAAGGTAGGCTCGTTGTTTTTACACTTTTACCTTACCTTGCCGAGGCCTACATGGCAGGCAGACGCGGACACACCTGATGCACAAAGGGAACATTAAAACCTCTCCATCCAGAGCAGACCATGCAAAACATATAACGACCCAATGCCCGATCCACAAGCACGAAGGAGACGTCACAGCGACACACTCCGCTGCTCCTGACGCGGCTGTCTGGCTTGGCCACTTGAAGGTCACATTGAAGTTGTTGATCTGCGTCTACAACAGCAGCCGTTCGAAAGGAGAATAAGAAGAAGCCGAAGACGAAGCTCCCATGCTCACGCGTGCGTGAGACAGACGCGAGCCGAACAGGTGGCCATTCCACACTTCTCGGGCGGGAGCCAGTATGGGTATCTCTACGCACGAAGGTTTAAACGAATGTTTGACCCCCCCCCCCCCCACAAAGTGGTATTCGCGGTACCTATTGTATCGGCCCGTGAGAAACGACGGTGGGATGAGTCGGAGTGTGCCGCAGTGCCACGCGCGCGGTTGTCCTTTAAACTCGACCACCGGAGCCTCGCCGAACCGCCCAAGCCCAATGATCTACAATCGAGGGGTTTTGTTCGTGTTAGATCGTGTAAATATAAATGTGTGTCGTTCAACCGGCCACCACCCGACAACGGCCAATTAGTAAGGTCTGTCACGTAAACAAAACGTGCCAATTCGTTACTATCTACAGCACACCGGTGTGTTGGCGAGCAAAAACCCACAACATTTACAATGCGAGCACCACGTTTCGCCAGAAATTGCAACGAGCATCATCAGGCGACAGCCAGAGTTTTCTACTCGTTAATCTGCGCGCCTTCCCTGACACAATGCTGGCGAGGATAACACAAACGCAATGCGTCTGTTACCTCACCCGTGCCTACTCAATATATTTATTCCCTCTTTTTCGCTCGTCCCTTGCGACACGGGCCGACCAAGTGTCCCCCCCCCCCCCCCCGTATAGCCTTGAACAAACTGCAGGAGAAAGTGACAGCATCATCTCCCACTAGCATTAAGCCGTGGCCATTGTGGGGAGGGGGGCTGTGGGGGGCATCCCCACGCATCGCATCCCGCCCCTCCTCTTTCGCCTAATTTATTCCGTCGCTTTTTTCACGGCGCAGGAATTCGATTCATTGTCGCGATACATGTTAATAATCTAACACGGCAAATTTTTTTCATCATCCTTGCGGTGAGTGGAGCGGCCTCGAGCGGCTGCAGGGATCACGTGAACCCGACGAAGAAAACTCACGCGAATCGTGAGCTTATCCGTCGATGATTAACCGATAGATCGATGCAACATCCTTCGTTAAAATCACCCATAGCCGACACGAGTAGCATCAGGCTGAGTGCCCATCATCATCAGCGTGCCTCCGGGATGGGTTAAATGAGTTTCAATTCGTGGGAATTCAACAACGGGAATCCCCCCACCCCACCCCACCCACCCACCCGCCATAAGAATGTGGAATGTTGTCTTTATTCTTGACCGATGTCTCACAGAGACGAGACGAGAGCGCGACGCTTTTGTCCGGGGAGCGGAGAGCGACGTTCAGAACCCTTCGCTTGCGTCGTTGCTAACGGACATGGGCAGGTGGAGAAACGACTAAGTCTGAACAAAGACCCCGACCGTTTCAGCCTGTCGGAGGTGCCGGGTGGGTGAGGGGTGCGGTGCTATCAGCGAGCACCTGTCAAGGCAGGTAGGGCGCACGGCAGAGGTCGCAAACGGGTTTTGATTCCTTACCCGTACCCGGCCGCACCAGGGTCGCAAACGGGTACCCGTACCCGGCCGTACCCGTACTCTACCCGTACCCGGCCGGGTATCGGGTAGGGTACGGGTATTGGGTACCTGATTGCGACCTCTGGGATGAAGCCATGTTGCAGGCGCGGGTGGGTTGATTCTAGGAACTTGAATTGTGAGAAGAGACAAGACGTTGGGAAATGAGTGACAAACGGTGGCTCACCAGTGACTCACGGCCGTACCCGTACCCGGCCGCACCAGGGTCGCAAACGGGTACCCACCCGGCCGGGTACGGGTAGCCGGGTATCGGGTAGGGTACGGGTATCGGGTACCCGGTTGCGACCTCGAAGCGCCGTGCGCTGACCCTGCTACGCTACCGCTCCCCACGCTCTTACACGACGATAAAGCTTCAACGGCGTAGCCTTAAACAGACTTAGTCTTAAATTTCGATTTAAAGCTTTCGTGACTGCAGGGATTCTTCTTCTTGGTTCTTTCGGTAAAGTTACGTAGAAGGGAAATAATAAAATAATATATTTTTACATATTATTACCCTTCTACGTGACTTTACCGAAAGAACCAAAAAGACTAAGTCTTCTTGGTTCGGTAAAGTCACGTAGATAGAAAATGGAAATATTTTTTTCTATCTTTTTAATTTTATTTTATAAAAATAAAATAAAATTTTTAAAAATGGTTTTCTATCTACGTGACTTTACCGAAATAAGCAAGAATATGAATTCCTGCAGTCACGAAAGTTTTAAGTCAAAACTTAAACAGACTGTTGGAGCAAGTGCTGTGAGCGAGCACCTATGAAGGCCGGAACGCCACACGAGGGGGTGGATGGCCAACACCACGCCCGGCGGCCTTTGTCTCCCCAGTTTCGATGTGCATACACCACACGAGGTTACTAATTTAAGGCTGAGTCGACCTAGATGAGGCCCGAGACCGGGTCGAATATTTCGCCACTGTGATTGGTCGTGAGCGGGAATCGAACTCGGGTTGCCGGGTTCGCAGCCCAGCGCGCTATCCACTACAAGTGTTGGGACAAGTCCTGCTAGGGTGGTTTAAAACACGCGCCCACAGACACACACATACACACACCTACACACACACAGACACACACACACAGAAACACAGACACACACGTACACACACCTACACACATACCTAAACACACCTCACTCACGTACACACGCACACAGACACACACATACCTACACACACCTGACCCACCTGACCCACGTACACACAAACACGTACACACACACCTCACGTATACACACGGACACACACACATACCTACACACACACTTGACTCACGTACACACACACACACAGACACACACACACATACACACATACCTACACACACCTCACTCACGGCCACACACGCACACACAGACACACACACATACCTACACACACATACACATACCTACACACACACACCTACACACATCTGGCTAACGTACACACACAGACACACACGCACACACAGACACACACGCACACACAGACACACACACATACCTACACACACACACAGACACACACACAGACAAACACAAACACACACGCACACAGACACACACACATACCTAAACACACACACGCACACACATACCTACACACACACACACACGCACACATACAGACACACACGCACACACAGACACACACACATACCTACACACACACAGACACACACGCACACACAGACACACACACAGACAAACACACACGCACACAGACACACACACATACCTAAACACACGCACACACACACATACAGACACACACACACATACCTACACACACACACACATACCTACACACGCACACACACTCTCCAAACACAACCTTCGCAACGAACGAGCGAGTGACCCTCTCATCCGTGAGCGCGTTCCCGCGTCGCCAGCGCGGGAAGGAGACGCGGGATGGATGGCGCGCATCTCCCTCCTCCTCCTCCCTCCTCCTCCCTCTCTTTCTCACTACCGGCGGGGGCCGAGGGGAGGGAGGGTGGAGGCAGGGATGGAGGTGGGAGCAGAGGCGGTTGCCGTGTTGTTGCAGAGCGTTGCTGGGGAGAGAAGGAGGAGTGTGCTGGTGGTTGTTGTTGGAGGAGGAGTGTGGTGGTGGTTGTTGTTGTTGTTGTTGGAGGAGGAGTGTGGTGGTGGTTGTTGTTGTTGTTGGAGGAGGAGGTGGAGGAGTGTGCACAAGGTGAGAGACGTCAGGGGAGTCCTGGGTCTCGTGGACTCGGCACGATCCGATTGGGTCGCGGTGCAGCGGGGAGAGAAGACGGAGCGAGTCCGATTCCCTGCTGCGTTTCCATCAGTCGCGACTTAACGAGCATCGATCGGTAAGCAACGTGCAGACACAGCCTGGTGTAGCAAGCGAACACTGCACACTCACTGCTCGGTGTCCATGCGCGCAGCGGAGTTGACACGGCACGGCGAATTCGAGTCGGCTCGAGTTGCCCGCCTCGTGCAAACTCGGGTCATGTCGAGCAACTTGGAGGGGTGTCTCGATACAGGCGGAGAGCGGTAGGAAAACCTGTCGCGGGTACACGCGCAAGACGGTGACAGCGACTTGTGTTCACCGTTGTTAGTACTCAATTATCACGACTGTGGTTTTTTTGTTGTTGTAATGATGTTTGTCTTATTGACGTTTAAACAACCAGTGCTGATGCTTCGTGTGGCAGGAAAGCGGAGGACCACCCCGCGTACGAGGGGGACAGCTATTCCGATCGGGTTCACGGACCCAATTGCTTTACTGCCATATAATGGGCCACCTCACATGCAGTTTAGGGATTTTAGGAGTTTCACACATTTTGTATAATGCCCCCCCCAACCCCCAACCGCCATCAACACCACTGGCCCTTGCCCCCCCCCAATACCAGCCCTGCGACTTTCACGCCACCACATCTCCCCGTCACATTTCGAAGGCACGGTTGGCTACCGTACGGTGCGAAAGAAGTCCAACATTCAAACACAACACGGGCAGGCAGAACACACCGCGAGGCTGCACGTTCTGTCGCCCCAACGTGGCGCTGAACTTGCCTGCACGGTATCCATTCCGCAGTCTGCCCCCACTCTCTGTCCCTTCCCCCACCCATCAAAGCGCTCGATTCGGAGCCGTGCGTCATCGCGCCGGCTGCACCGCGGTGATGAGGCTGCTAATAAACACACGAAATGCGCGCGTGCCGCTCCAATCAGGTGGGCGAGATTCCACGAATGCGCCCGAAACGAGATTCGCCGATTGATGAAGTAACGCGGCACCGCGACCACGTGCTCGCTCGGCTCGAGGAGAAGCCAGCAACGGGAGCGCCTTCCTCGTCTTCCCACCACCCACGACCGTGCCTGGGATCGAACCTAGAAGAGGGGGGAGAGTCCTTAGGGGCGCGCCATCAGCGTGTGAGGTATGTGTATGTGTGCGGGTGTGTGTATAATAGGAGGAGGCTCGTGAAGGACGCTGCTACTGGGCAGTTGGAGGTAGTCGCCCTCCAACAACAACGGAGGGCGGAGGAGCGACGCTCACAACAACGAGCGGAGCGCCGGGTGGCTAAAGCACAGCAAGTTGGTACAGTAGGGGGCACAGGTGGTGCATCAGCCAGTCATCTCGGTCAGTCGACCCGTGGCACCTGCTGGGTCTGCCCCGTGACCTCCTGCCAGCGGGCGTTCGACACTTCACATGGCATCAAGGTGCACATGGCCTCAAGGTGCACATGGCCTGGCACAAGCGTCGTGGTGACGTCACCGCCACTTAGTGGCGAATGGCGGTTGTTGTTGTTGTATAAAAGCGCTGGTTTGGTCTGCGTAGGGCTGGAAGGAGTGTGTGTGTGTGTGTTGGAAGAGACATGGGGAGCGGTGGTGTCGTAGCGGTCAGCGCGCTGCGCTACGAACCCGGCGACCCCAGGCTCGATTTTCGCTCGTGATCATCGGTGACGATTATCTGAACCCTGTCCTGGGCCTCCCCTAAGTCGACTCGGCCTCAAATGAGTACCTGGTGTTGTAACATCGCCACAGTGGAGGCAAAGGCAGCCATTCCAAAAACGCGTTTGGCACCATTGACCTTAACCCCCGACCTTAAACCATATAAACCCAGAGCCTAGCCATACTAAACCCAGAGCCTAGCCATACTAA
>CM025612.2:8048850-8065599 GCA_014621495.2 Entosphenus tridentatus | reverse complement strand
GTGAGTGTGAGGGTGGTGAGCCATGAGTGAGCGATACGTGCATCTTTTGAGTGCATTGTGAACGTGCGAGTTTGTCCGCGGGTCTAAGTTTGCGCGTTTAACGCGTGCGCTTGTGAAGGTGCGTGCTTGTCTAAGAAGAGGTGATTCCTAACAGCACTTGCAAGTCCGTAAGGCTACACGGGGGAACTTTGTTTTTGTTTGAGTCAGTGGCCACATTATTTAGTCCCCTCCACGCATCGGTGGCTGTTATTTGACGACGCTCGGACAAATCGTCCCGAACCATAAAAAGATGGACTAAGGCATTTCGTCCAAAGTCCATCAAAGTAATTCATCGCTTGTGTTTTCTTGGTTGTTGTTCCTGAGAAATGTGTGCCGAGAATGGCCTTTCACCTGTAGCAGGCGAAGCCCCAGTTGCTATCATCTTATCAGCATTTAACCTGTAATTGTTTCATTTCTAAGCATTTTATAACAGTCTAGAACACTCTCCCGACAAATCAATTAACTTCAAATCTAAACTAAAAGCCTTTTTATTTGTCCTGGCATACGCTGGAAACGAGGCATTTTCATTATTGTCCAACTGGCTCGTAACTTTTTGGCCACTCCACCCACCCCTCCAGCGAAAGTTCTCCAAAATCTGGCGAAATGTTGGGATTGTGGTCTGGGGTATGGAGACCAAACTAATTTTTTTATTTTTTATTTTCTCTGCAATTATTTTTTCTTGTTATTTTTTTTGCTTGATAAATTGTTGTTTTGTGTTTTTGTATGATCTTTGTACGGAACTGAATAATTGATGTGCATCGCTGTGGGATGCAATTGCATGAATGACACTCTATAAAATGTCATTATTATAACGCATAAACCATGCAATGTGGTGTATTCCCAGTGCTTGGATTCGGTCGGAATGGTCTGGAATGCTTTTTCCAGGAATTATTTTGGCACCAGCCATATCCTTCTCGCCTCATTTTAACACCGAAGGTGGTGCGTGTACGAAAAACACGTGTGTGGAAAGTGCAATGGGTGGGGAGGGAGTCTGGTCTGGGGGGTAAGGGATTACCAGGTGTCCTTGCACACATAACTACAGTACTAGGATGATGATGATGAATCTTTTACTGGGCTGGTAGCCAGCCTAGCAGGCGGCAGGATTCCAGAAGATATCGAGTGAGAAATGTGGCCCTCGCGTAATGGACGGCGCAGTGGCATAGCGTGTGGTTAGCACTGGCCCTGTGTGGGGAGATGTTAACTACCTCGCCTGGTATACAGGAGGTCGTGTGTTCGATCCCGACCCCTGACACCTGCTCTATATTTGGAGTTTGCATGTTCTCCCCGTGGTCATGTGGATTTTTTTTCTCTGGGTCCTCTGGTTGTTCCCTCCACATTTATAAACGTGCGTTTACAGTATGTGGCTGCTATACATTACCACGTGATAAGCCACTTTGTTGAGCTATCGTTTGTGGCCAGGTCGCTTCTGAAAGAGAGCTCTACAACTCGGTGGGCCTTGCCTCGTTAAACGCCACAAACAAGATGTGCAAAAAAACCCGATACAAAACAGAACTGGTTGAAAGCGCGATTGTGCAGCGTTGTGGAATGACAATCCATTTAAAAAACGCTTTTAATTATTTTTGTTGAATCGAATGAGGACAATTGAATCGCCGAGGGTACGGTGGGGGCGTGCAGATCGGCCTACTTTTGAGGCTTTTAATGCTCAATTAATATTTTGCGGGTTGTCGGTAAACTATGGCTATGCATGTGACCTAGTACCCAAAACCATAGCTATATGTATACTGGATGGTGTGTGCCGGTAGTTGACACAGACCCACTTGGCTGAAATGAATTCCTAGTTTCTCCCTCGAGGAGTTGCTGCTGTGGTGCAACGTGTTCAGCTCGCTGGACATGAAATCCAGAGGACACCAGTTCGATCTCCCGGCACAACATTTTGAAACGGTGAGCAGCACCAGCAGCAGCTTTTGCCGTCGGGTAAAGTGACGTTGCTGCTACTCTCCCGCCTCTTCCAAGGCATCTCGCCAAGACGGAAGAGTAGGCCAAATCGTCTCCTGAAGAGAGGGGCGCCCTGCCACCAATGGTGGCTTGAGCAAGGACGTTCAGCCGGTCTGCACCTTCGCACCCCGTAGGCACGTGTTGCGCAAAGGTCGCGCGTGTCTCCGCTACAAAGGTCGCCTAAATCTCAGCCACGTGGGCTGAGGTGTCCGGGCATGGGGGCGGGAGGGGGTTGCGGCTGAGAAGAGAAAGTTCGTTTTATGAGAGTTCACGGATATATTTTGCCTCCCCCCACCAGGAAACCTGAAATGTAGTCGTCTATAACACTGGTCAACACACTTTTTCTGGCATAAGGTATTCCAACGGGTTTAAGGTAATTTTTGGGTGCTGATTCCAAATCTGGCATCAGTTTTTGTCTATCACATCAGGTTTTTGAGATATCAAATATTGCATTTTCAATAACTGCAGAACAAAAATATTAAATAAATGTGGATATCTACATAAAATGATATTATAAACACACTATCCTAAAAATTCAGCACCATATTTTAACACTAAAGCAGTCACTGACTCGCAACAACTTGCAATCATAAGTGACAGAGTAAATTTTTGGTAAAATCAATGAAAATGGGGTATGCCGATAGCATAAAAATGAGATGTGATAGAGCAAATCTGAGATCAGATTTGGAATCAGCACCCTGAAATTAGTCTAAACAGCTGCAAAAGTCCAGGCCAGAAAAAAATGTGTTTTTGTTGTTGTTGACCAGTGTAATGGCATCTGCAAGAATCGCGTGACAACGTGTAGACGAATTGAAAGCTATCGATGTTTCCCCACGATACGAGGAGGTGGCCGAGTGTTGTCGTAGGACGTTGCGCTGAGCTTTGGCCATTCGTGATGTTTAAACCGGGTTCTCGAGTGTCGTGCGGTCGATGGTCTCGGCCCCTACAGCAAAGTTCGCCATCCCGTAACCCTGTCTGCTGGGTATGTAAGCATGCACGTGTGTGTCTGCAATCGCTCCCAACCCTTTTTGACGCCAACATCAGACCACGCGGGTGTCCGAGGCGGTTTCGGAGATGGCCTTCATTTCAGCTTCCGTGACCTCTCCAAATCGGTCTCTCTTCTTCAACGCCTGGTCCACAACCGTCGACGACATCACCGCCACCACGAGATCCCCCCCGGCAGAGCACGTGCACAGCCGGTGAGTGACCCCCCCTCCCTCCCCGCCAACCCCCCCACCCGCACTCCCGTCATTGGGACAGCCTGAGCATTCAAGTGGTGGTCATTTTCCAAAAAAAACCCACCGAGAGCCACAATCAATTGTGACCTCTATTCGCCAAATCACCCCTTTGCCCCCCCCCCCCCCCCCGACTGCAAAAACCTGGCATGACACACTTGAAGAGCAGACATGAGGCTGTGTAAGGCTGTGTGGGGTAAACAAGCGTTAATAATACGGAGTAAAAATAATAATAAAGATTGCCTGGGAATTCTGGAGGTATGCCGGCATTTTTGGATTGTCTCACGTGGGACCCAGGATTTTGTAAAGTAACTGTGAATGTAACCTTGACAGGACACGTTTCCCAGCCGCTGTATGAATTGGCATTGCATATTTCTGAGCAGGAAGCTTCAAACAATGCGTTCGTGTAATTAATAAACAAATAAATCTCTTCCTGCAGAAAAACATTTGACCTGAACGATTCTGGTAACGCGCCGGATCTGTTTGGCCTCGTCTCTCGACTCCTGGATGAAGAGGACCCCTCGGAGACCGAGGAGTGAGTTGCCCTAACCGTTGTGGTGTCGCCATGTGCAGTAGTGTTCAGTTAATTTATTAGGTATAGCCCTGTAAGCCGTGCGGCTCTTGAATCGGGTGCGACCGCAACAAACAAAACACATGAACGAGTAGTGTACCGAGCGGTAGCACCGCTGCGCTATGAACCCAGCGACCCGAGTTCGATTCACGGCCAACGTCGGTGACGAATATCTGAACCGGTTCTGGGCCCCTCCCCCAGGTGGACTCCTCCTCAAATGACGACGTGGTGCAATGTGTAAACATCGCCACGAGGTCGGCGAGGGCAGCAGGACGTGGTGCTGGCCACCCACCCCTCCGTATGCCATGCCGGCCTTCGTAGGCCCTCTCGAACAGCACTTGCCCCAAAAGTCGGTTTTAAGGCTATATGGGGGATCTTTGTGTTTTGGCGCGTGCCACGTGCAAGTTGGCACAGCTGAGATCCTGCGGTGAGAATCTGGGTTTTTCATCCGTCCGTAATGTGAACGGGGTTCACACGATTGTAGCCAGTAAATGTTCTCGGCATGCTCGCCAGTGGCTATCGCAATGGCTTTTTGCTGGGGACTAAAAATCAAAGTGTTTTCTTTTAACTTGCGATGAATAACTTTTTGTGGGGAGTGTAAAAAGGTTTTGTGCACTTAGTGTGGACAAAGCAGAGTCTGTTGGAGAGACTTCAAAGGTAGTTCCAATCACGTCATCTTTCCGGGCCGGGGTGGTGCCCTGTGCACTTGGAGAGTTCGGAACGGACATTTTATAATCTAGTGACGCACCTCCAATGGCACGGCTGGAATCGAATAATTCTCAGCCTTGGTGAATGCGCTGCTGTTTGAAGGATTTCCCCCCCCCCCCAAAACCGTGTCTGCCATGGGAGTTGTTTGACCATACTTCACCATGCAGGTCAGTGCGGGTTGGTGAGGGGGGGGTAGGTCCAGGACCGCTTCCGATACCACTCTTCGGTAATGTCATCCACGGCCAGGAATGAAACGGGTTGTCGGTGGACTCGCAGGGCAGTGTCTGCCACTCCACCAAATTCGGAACACAGTTGGAGGATAAACTTAAATGACGATTTAAAGCTTTCGTGACTGCAGGGATTCATCTTCTTGCTTCTTTCGGTAAAGTCACGTAGAATGGAAATAATAAAATAATAAAAATAAAACATAATAAAATAACATTCTCAGGATGTTTCGGCCACAACGCAAGCAGCCGTCCTCAGGTGAAGAACAGGGCTGTCGGAAAGACAGCGTCTGAATGAACACCACCAAGCTTGGCAGCGACAAAGCAATTCCTTTGTCAAGGCGCTCTCCTCCTCTAACCTAGCTTAAATATACGCTGCCAAGCCTGGTGATGTTCATTCAGACGCCTCCTAATGCTCAAAGCTCTGCACAGATGTATTAAAGAATCCATCTCCTGGCCACCTCGGCACCTAGTACTCCTGGGAAGTCTCCCATCCGAGTATTAACCAGGCTCAACGAACTCGGCCTGCGAGATTTAATGACATCGGAGCGTATTTAGTAACGGGGTAACTTAGTAACCGTTTAATCACGTGGTGGTGGTGGTGGTGGTTGTTGTTGTTTAGAAGGGTGCCGTCTCCAGCCCCGCACAGCTTGCCCTGGCCGCTGCTAAAGCACGCAGCTCCTCCACCACTCCACCTCCCGGCGCACGTGCCTTCCGCGGCGTCTCCTCCACCGCCACCCTGGCTCCTCCCCGGCGGGGGTGTGCTGGCAGGGACCTCGTCTCGCTCGGCTGAGCAGCCGAGCGGAGCGGCGGATGCGCGGGGGACGCCGGGGGCCGTGAGCACCCCGCCGCCGGGCCGGCGGGGGACTTCGCGCTTCCTGGGACGCACCATGGAGGGGCTGTGTCTCCATGAGCGGGCGGCAGCGGCGGAGGAGGAGGAGGAGGCGTGCGTGGCTCTCTCGTCGTCCCTCTTCAACTCCGCTATGCACACCTTCAGGGCCGGGCTTCCTCCGCCCGACGGCTTGATGCGGTACAACGAGAAGACGTCGGCAGAGATGACGGCGATGATGATGATGATGATGCGAGACGAGAGTTGTTCGCGGCCAAATTACTCGAAGGGGAATTCTAACCAGAGTTCCGGCAGTGGCTTCAGGAGGCCGCTCGGCTCCCGGAACTGTTTGGAGGTCTCTCCGTTCAACCGCCAGGTTCTCGACCCCACGATGATGACGCCGAACCTGCTGGCGGAGGATGGGACGATGACGACGTCAGTGGTGGCCGGGATGAGGGAGCGACCCTGGCATCAGTGGAGCCATTACAAGTCGGGCGCTCACAACAAAAGCGATGGCCCTTTTGCCAGGCCGGCTGACGGCGAGTGCCACTCCGCGCCAGTGTTTGGCAAGTTGACGGCAAATAAGCACGAGGAAGAACCGCGAGGCGGGCTTGGGTGCGTGGCACCACCGCTGCCACCACCACCACCACCACCACCGGCGGTGGCTCCACAGGGGCCACCGCCGCTGCCCTTCACGTCCGTCCAGAGATTTGACGGCAACCCGAGACCGAACCGGAGCGACTACTTCCTCGCAGAGGCATCGCCGGGCTACCCGGGCTCCCAAGGCGTTTCCGTGATGGCGCAGAGCGGCGCGTTCCCTAACCGCGGTCGCTCTGCCGGCGACTTCGCGACGGTGGGGGGCGGCACCGGGCCCAGCTTCGGCGGCAACAAGTACAGCCGCCCCGCTCGACACGAGGCCACGGTGCGTCAGGCAGTGACTGGGTCCCACCGTGGCGTTGACGCTGAAGGAGAGCAGTGCGGTTTCCTCTCCTGTCCATTCAACTGCCGCAAGCAGCAGCAGCAGCAGCCAGCGCTGTCGCCCCCGAGTTGTCTTGTTCGGGGTTACTCAAACGTGGGCCCCCGTGGCTTCTCGCTTCCGTTTGACCGACGCAATGGCAAGCGGCCGTCCGAGACGCCGACGCCGCCGCCCAAGGGCGGCAGCCCTGAGGCGCAGCTGCCGTGCTGCTACCCCGGCTACACGTACAGGAGCGATGGAAGGCCGCAACTGCCACCGCCAGGGCTGCCACCGCCAGGACCGCCACCGCCCGCCGCGCCACCCTCCAGCGACTCCCCGCCGTTTGCATTCGGCCCCCCGTTCGGCTTCCCGCCGCCGCCACCGCCGCCGCCCCCTCCAGGCGCCGGTGAGCGGCGCATGTTCAGGCCCTGCTATCCGAGCACGGTCTTCCCGGACCTGTTCTACGGCGAGCTGGCATCGGGGCTGTACGGATTCCCGCTGCACTACGGCCTCTTGAAGCCGGCGATGAAACCACGCAGCGGCCCCGCCAACGAGCTCCACAAGCACCTGGAGGAATCGTGCGAGCAGTGGAGGGGCCTCGAGAAGGAGAGGAAGAAGGTGGGGGCACCCCTGCAGGCAGTGGTTGATGGTGGTGGGGAGCGGTAGTGTGGCGGTCGGCATGCTGCACTACGATCCTGGCGACCCCGGGTTCGATTCGCACTCGCGGTCAACACCAGTGACGATTATCTGTACTGGTCCTGGGCCTCCCCTAGGTCGACTCGGCCTCAATTGAGAACCTTGTGCAATGTGTAAAAATCGCCACTAGGGAGACGAAGGCGGCCGGGCGTGGTTCTGGCCCACCCACCCCCTCGTGTGCCGTGGCGGCCTTCGTAGTTCCAGACTGTGCGGCTAGCAGAGCAGAGCAATCGATTTCCCCTTGCACCTCCGCTGTGGTCGCACAGCTCTTCCAGCCACGGTGCACCGGTTTCGCGTGCCGCCCTCTCAACGGGAGCGCCGGTGGAACCAGGTCGGGGGGCGAGCTTCGTGATCACTCCTCGTGTGTGTGTGTGTGTGTGTGCGTGCGTGCGTGGACACGCATGCCAGGCGGAGATGGAGCTGACGCGGAGCTACCCAGGGAGTCGCGTGCCGGGCCCCGTCGGCATCGCGCTGCCGCGCCTGCCGCCCAATCCGTCGCGCGTCGACCGGCTCGTGGTGGACCAGCTAAGAGAGAACGCCAGGGTACGACCCGTGATGTTGCGGAGGGGGGGGGACGGGGGTGGGTGAGGGGGTCGTCTTGCCCCTGTCTCCGGCGCTTAATTTCTCCAAAAAAAGAATGTCTCGCTCGAAGTCGTTGGGTCCACTGGAGCTGGTGACGTGACCAGTAGCGACAGTCGTGGCTAGCAGTGTAATATACTGGATGATGTGGTGTGCCAGGTGGGGAAATATATTTGCCACTGCTAAAATAGGAGAGCCGTGTTTGTGTCCGAGGAAATACAGCCCAGAATGTGTGAGCTTCGGCCTCCTGGGCTTTGTAACATCAAGTTTGCTAAGACTGGCGCCTAATTTAGCAGGCACTAATTTGTCGATGTGAAATGTTCATGATGCTTGCACTCGTGGTACATGCACAAAAGTGAGCATCTAAGAATACATTCATAACAGTTTTTATGCAAAAATGATGTCCAAATGCTTCATTAGAATACGAATCGATGAGACGTGCGTGCTGTGAGATTGATAATCGACATTGGTCGATGCAGCATCGTTGCACCCCGAGTCCAATAACTAACAACATCGGGCCGCGTGTAGATTTCGTTTTGAAGACTCACCGAGCCGAGCATCTGTGAAAAAGAGCTTTATAGCTTATCGAATTCCTCCAGTGAAACGGATATCCTGATTCTGAACGGTGAGGCAGTGAATTGCATTGCACTGAGCTTCTTGAAAATCGTAAACCTGAGAACAGAAACCAGACAAAGCGCCAGGTCGGTCTCTTAACTCGTTCCCCTCGCCGTGTGCCGCTGCCGGCTATCGCTGGTGCAGGTGGTGGCCGTGCTGGGCCACGTGGAGGCCCTGCTGGGGCAGTCGCTCCCTGCCAGCGTCGTGCGTGCGCTGGCGCGGCATGTGGAGGCGGTGCGTGGCGTGCAGGATACGAGGCGCAGCGAGGTGATGAACGCCGCCCTCCGGCATAAGCAGGGAGCCCCGCGGCACCGCTGTGACAAGGGTGAGGATGACGACGGTGGTGGTGGTGGTGGTGGTGGCGGAGAATCATGATAGCGATGACGGTAGTGGTAGAAGTGGTGATGACAAGGAGGGGATGATGATGAACATTGATGGGAATGAGGATCTGTCTGCGTTGCTGCTGCTGATGATTGTTCATCTTCATTAGAATTTTCGTGACCGGAATCGTCCTCGTGACCAAACGATTTTTTTTTTAACTTCCGTTCTTTAAAAAAAGTAAAAATGCATGCCAATGATTGTGCACGTGGGCACACAGACGTCTTGGCGCTCGCCTACTCGGTGCGGGCACTTGGTGTGGCGACGCGCCGGGCCCGCTTGGCGCTCTGGTGCAGCCTTCAGCTCGGCCTCCCCGAGTGCCTTCGCGGGGATACGGCCACGCACGCCGCCCTGAAAGAAGCCCTGCGTGACCTCGACTCGCCGCCTCCGCCTCCGCCTCCACGTCCGCCTCCTCCGCAGCCTCCCGCTCTTTACGGCGGCGGCGGCGGCGGCACAGAGGGCGCGCCGGCGGGCGCCGTCTCGCCTCGCCCCCACTGCGAGCCCAACCAGCGCGGTGGACAGGCCCCGCAAACGGCGTTCGGCATTGACGATGGCCGCGACGATGTCGTCGATGGTGAAGGAGGAGGTGCTTAGAAGAAGCGGCGGTGGCGGCTGCGAGTTTCTTCTGCTGCAAGGGACTCGAGACGTGTTCTTTCCGAGTCGCAGATTGGGAGGGCGGTGGGGTTGGGGAGGAAATGATATGGTTGTGTTTATTAATTTTGGGTGTAGGTTTTTGTTTTTATGTTTAGATGACTTTATTCGCAGACGAGTGGTTGTCCGCCCCTTCGAATACCGGTCGGGGGTCGACTCGGCTTGTCAAGTCACTGGGGTCGATAAAGTGTAACACTTCTTTGGGAAAGTTACCAGTGGTTGTCGTGGAGGTAGACTGGTCCTTGTCATAGGAACGTAGAATATCCACCACTGGATTAGAGCTGTAAAGGGATGAACAAAGGTCCCGCACTCGTTTTAGTGGGAAACCACTTTTTCTTTAACTTTCTATTGAGGTCACGTGTCGTGGCGATGTTGCGTTTATTGAAGAATCGCATGTGTGCACGTGCATCCCCGCGAACCTGGAATGCACGACCGTGTGTTAGTTGTGGTGATTGGAAATCTAGATTATTTAAACTTTTTTGTAGCTTTCTTACAACCAAATCTCCCGAAATGTGCTATTTGAAGCTGGGCCGGGTTGATCCTGGTTATCACTTAGATGGGTTGACTGCCTGGGAATTACCAGGGCAGGCTTGGGGCTGTGTGCTGGCCATGCGATGGCAATAAAAAACAATGGATTCTTGAATTTATCTGTGCTGAGCTATCAGCATTTCCGAGTACTCTATGGTTTCCTTATTCCAATGCAGGACCCTAATTAAGAAAACCTGCAGATTGAGGCTTTCCGGGGTAAATCAATTGGGTGTTATTATTGTTAACTCTGTCATGTACAAATTGAGAACCGCGTCGCGTCGAATGTTCATTTTGACTTTGGCGATTTTATATTTTGACGCAATCGTGATGCGACGAGGCGACCGACGCGAAAGTGCGTTGCAGAAGCGGCGGCATGAATGGCGTAGGGGCATCTTCACCTGGCTAACTGATTTTATTGAAGAGTCAAAACCATCTTAAACTAGACGTAGTGTGCTACTAGTTTAATCGGTCGTGGCTGCCGCTTGCGTGCATACCATATGTATGTGCTTGGCGTGTGCTCCGTTGTTGACTTCGCTGGCAGGTTGATTCTGGCACGCGCTAAAATCTTATTGCGTTAGCCGCCGGATTCTCACTCCCGACGGTGGCGGATGGCGATTTTATTTATTTATTTTTAAAAGGAGTCTCATTTCTTGGGAAGCCTCGGGTCCCAGCGTGACCCCCATCGTGGTTTCGCGTTTTTAGTTTTCTATTTTTTTGCGTATTAATTTCGTGGGTATTTTTACGTCTCGTCTACTCGTGTTATTTTTTTTACATACGGTCACTTGATAAACAGCGTCCTGAACGGTGCTCGTATTTATATATATTTTACGAGTTGAAACGATCATGATTTGTCGTTGTGCTTTGGTAATCGTAACGATGTTTGTAGGTGCGTGGTGGTCTGGCACCCGCTGGGTTCCGTGGGGACAGAGCGAGCAGTCGGCTGTTCGACATCCTTTATTTTAGCAGAGAGAGACGGGTCCGTTGAGATTCACAGGTTCATTTACGCAAGGGAACTCCCTGTAGTCTGAAGTTACTTACGGGGGGATGTGTTCCCGAGTGGTGATGTTACAATTGTCTTAACAATCATTAATGATGTTAATTTTAAGTCCTTTGGGCTGTGCAGTTTATAATCCGTTGGTTCTCACACTTTAGCGACGTCACAAGAAGTGCCTGAAAGTCACTTTATAAAGTGGGTACTTTGTTTTCCCGCGAAATGGAGTTTCAGAACTCGCTCGGTGGATGCATCTTGGATGCGTATCTGCCCGAGCCCACTTTCCATGCCTTGCCACGGACTTTCGTTTGCCCTGATCCACTAGTTTCTCTCGGTGTCATTCCAAATATGTATCTTTGCTGTGCCCCTGGCATGCGTGTGCTGCGTAATCACAAAACCGTATTATGTTGTGTGTGGCGTGCGCGTGTGCGTGTTTTGAAAGTGAATCTCGGCGTTATCTCCTGTAGATAACGTTCTTAATGAGCACAGTGAGTGGCTGAACCAAATCCTCGTGCACGATGTTTGCGCTTGAATTTAACGTTGCTGTAGTGCCACCGAGAACGAGATGATGATTATGATGACGATGCCGACGATGGTGATCGTCTTGGTTGGGTGCTACCACCTCGTTTTGTATTTTTGGAGCGAGTTCCTTGCAGCAGGAGTTGGTTGTAATTTGATGGCTCCGTGTGATTTTTGTGGAGCAGCCGTTTGACAATGTAGAGGTGCCTGTTGGGGTTTGACTTGATTTATGGTACTGCATGTCCTTTTATTTAACCACTTGCAAGGCCTACAGTGTATTAATATTAGTAGAACACGTTGTTTAATATAATGGCAATTATATTATTGAGCTTTCGCACGTGCCTTTTCTATGATGTTTATGTCAGGTATTGTTTTTTTTTTATTGCGGAGCAGTGGCTGGTCAGCGATTATCTGATCTGCTCCTGGGCCCTTCATTCAACTGACCAGTGTGGTGCAGTGTGGTCAAATAATCCCCATGAGCGACAATGGTGTGGGGAGAGAGGCCTTTCATCCAGTCGTGGATTCTTGACCAAAGGGGCTTAAAATCATTGTGGTCCTTTTATTTAACGGGGTGAGAATCCTCTGGGATTACGCCTTTTTTTATACAGTGTTTGACTTAAGTTTAAAAATGATTATTTACACCAGGTATTCATTAATCTGAAAGTGTTCTGTAATATCATTAGTTTTTTACCCTTCTATCTGGCAACAAAACTGACACTTTTTTTTTGAGGTTCCAATGGTGTTCTGTAGTGTTATTAGAAATCAGCCGTTAGTAGGGGTGTGACACTTTCCCCGCTGCCCCGGGGCAAGTCAATGAAGTTGCCACGAATTGGGGGGGGGGGGGGGTATGATCTGATTTCTAAAATCTATTTTTTTTTTACACGATGGTGAAATTATAGATAGCATCATCAGTTCAGACTCGCAAGTTGATGTTTATTTCGTTTCTCATGTTTTGCCGCTTGACCCGTGACCTTGGTTTTTTGGAGGGAAAGTTTGCAATGTACGCCACAGCCTATTTTCCTCTTCATCTTTCTCACGCCGGTGTTGATGACGTGCGGCGCTGCGTTGCGTGTTGGGGGGGGGGGGGGAAAATCGCATCAACACCCCCCCCCCTCACCGTTGCTTCTCGCCTTCGCCAAACCCGCACTAAACCCAGCGTGGTGAAGGATGATCGCGACCCACCCACACACCCCGCCTGCCCGTGACCCACACGGAGCGTGTGTGGGGAGGCGGTCATCCAGCAGGAGGTGTTCTCGTGTGGCGATGCTCGCCTTGTCCAGTAGCCGGTGATGCAAAGTGCGTTTGTATTATTATTATTGTTGTTGTTGAACCGTAGTGATTGGTTGTGAGGTGTAGGTTGCTGCTCTGCTTTTGTTGTTATTATCCCAGGCATAATCCACTGCCTGGTGGCGTTTCCTAAAAGATGACAATAAACGGAAACGAACAGCAAGGGATGGGGACGCGTCTCACGATTATTTATTCAATCGGCTCGCAGTGCTGCAACAAATAACGCCGTCATCGTGAATTAATCGAGTCTCCAGCTCGTGTTTAAGCCGACGGGGTCACTACTCTTCCCCCCCCCCTCTTGCTTGTAAGGGGAGTGCCCTCGCCAAATCACGGCCTGGTAAAACCGGTGACTGTGTGGTCATCATGAGTTCCGCTAAGTTTAGTACGCAGAGTAAGCTTTCGCGACCAATATCCATAATAGAGGATTTTTTTTGGGGGGGGGGGGGGTTAGATCGTGTAAAATCTCAAGATTGTAAATGTTGTGGCTTGGCTCTCCAACACACCGGTGTGCTGTACTAGTGACGAATTGGCCACGTTCTGTTTACGTGACAACCCTCACTAGTTGGCCGTGTCGGGTGGTGGCGGGTTTTAACGACACATTTATATATTTACGCGATCTAACCCAAAAAACCTCTATAGTTCAGCTAAGCCTGACTTTTCCACCGGTAAATATATTTCTCCTTAAGAAAATCCCAAATAGGCTGATTTAAGAATGTAAATTTGATCCGGTGTAGATGCAGAAGAAGGGGTTATTTGTTTTGTCATACGAACACCGATAGTTTATGCATCCCCTTTTTTGTAAGGTTGGGTGGGTTTATGCTGATGTGAGGTGACATTTGCGAAAGTGCGTTATGGAGGCCGTCGAAGTGAGGTTTGGGGGGGGGGGGAGTCGAGTCGGCAGAAGGCGAGGGTGGTGAGTTTAGGCGAGACGAGGTGAGTGTGCCGAAGGTCGAGATGTGTGCCGGCGTAGGCAATTTGAGTGAAGGTGAGGCGAGGTACGTGAATTTGCAGTTAGGCGAGTGGGCGATGCTCGCTGGTGGGCGAGTGTGTAAAAATCCGAGGTGAGAGGTGATTGTTTTTTCGTGAGGTGAAGGCGAGAGGCGAGTAGTGCGTGAAGGTGCACGGTGAACTGATGCGGTACGGGGAGGATGTGGAGCCAAGTGGGCTTGCCGGAGACTGATACCAGCGGTGTCAAGATCGGCCTGCGTGTGGAGGAGGCTCGTGAAGAACGCTGCCACTGGGCCGGTAGGAGGCAGTCGCCCTCCAGCAACAACGGAGGGCGGAGAAGCGACGCTCGCAACAACGAGCGGAGCGCCGGGCGGATAAAATGCAGCAAGTTGGCACAGTAGGGGTGGGGGGGTTACAGCTTGCTGGCGCATCTACCGGTCATCTCAGTCGGCCAACCCATGGCACCTGCTGGGTCTGTCCCGTGACCTCCTCCTGTCAGCGGCGAGCCTTCGACACTTCAAGTGGCCTCGGTGCACCTGGCCTGGCACAGGCGCCGTGGTGACGTCGCCTGTTGGTGTTGGTGAGCCTGGTGAAGATGACGGCCGAGGGCGCGTGGCTCGTGGCACCACGAGCCCCCCTCCCCACGACCCGCGCCACCACCACCACCATGCTGATGGTGATGATGATGGTGCTGCTGCTGCTGGTGGGGGCTCATCGGTGGGACACGTGCCCCGGCACCGGTAGAAGTTGAAGTTCTTGGGGTACACGATCCAGTGCGCCTAGCCCAGCTCCTCGAACGAGATGAGCGTCGCCTCGCGGTGGCCGTGGGGGGTACCACTCGCTCCCGGGGGGGCCACCTGCGGGGCCGGGTGGGGAGACGAAAAGTAACGGGGGGGAGGCAGAACAGCCCAAGAGCCGCATTTACGGTCGATGTTAAACGATAACGCACGCGTTCGACGCTGAACAGAACGAGACGCTATCTTTATTTGAAGCTTTTCGTAACTTCCGGAATCCATACTCTGTTTGGTTCTTTCGGTAAAGTGACGTAGGTAGAAAATTAATAGATCACGACGTTTCGATCGCAACACGAGCAACCGTCATCGGGTGAAACAAACAGCGGCAGAACTGCTGACGGAGGAGATTGAGACGCAATCCGCTCGTCTCGTGCATTCTTCTCTGGCTCTCACCCCCCCCTTACCCCCCGCCCGTACGGCAGGGGGTAAGGGGGGGGTAGAGCACGGGGTCGATTTGGGCTGTGGGGTAGAGACACCTGCAAGAGTTGGATCCTGGCCGGGAGGGTCTCGGCCGAGTCTCCGTGTGCGCCGCGCCGCGACCTCGCCCGCGCTCTAGGCGCGGCGCTGACAGCCACAAGCACGGGGGGCGCCTCGGGCCCCTGGCACGGGGGGCGCCTGTGGGCCCTCGCACGGGGGGCGGCACCGGAGGGGCAGCGCGAAGCTTCGAGCTCCCAGCCAGGACAGGCGGCTCGCAGGCACGTGGAACACGAGCGGAGAGGAGATTGTTTTATCATCATCATCGCCATGCTCATCCTCCCGGTCCTTCTCCCAATTCTCATGCGCATCACCCCGTCGAGTCTCATTCTCCTCTTCATTCTTCTCCTCTGGGTCCTCGTCACCACGTGCGTCTTCCGACCGAATCTCCCCATCGGCCTCTTGTTCTTCCACCGTGAGCACCTCACCAACACCACCATCACCATCATCGTCGTCGTGATTATCCTCTCCGTCATCCTCATCGTCATCATCGTCCTACTCGTCTTTTTCCAGCCTGAGCGGCACGAAGCGCGGCCGGCACGACTCCTCTTGGCCGAGGCTGACGAGGTGGATCTGGCTGAAGCGGCGCAGCGGCGCGCGTGCGCGAGCCACATCCACACGCGCGCGCCACAGCGACACGCGCGCGCGCCCCGCACGCGGTCCGCGGCGCCACCGATGGCGCGGAACACGAAGCCGCGGGGGTCGTGGGGCGTTAGCGCCACGCGACGGAGCCGCTTTAATTCGGGGTCGCGTCGCGCCTCCTCTGCGGGGGGCGGGGGGAGTGTAATGACGTAATTATTGTAATAAAGGTAACAAGTGACGTGTGCATTTTTTTCATCGGGTTTAGCCATACTTCACCACGCTGGTGGTGCTGGATGTTTAGTTTGTTGTCCTAACCCTTCCCCCCTTGCCTCTAATTAGCATGTTTAACACGTCGGCTTTCGCGACCCATATCATCCATGATAGAGATTTTGTGGGGGGTTAGATCGCGTCAATATATAAATGTGTCGTTAAAACCCGCCACCACCCGACACGGCCAACTAGTGAGGGTTGTCACGTAAACAGAACGTGGCCAATTGGTCACTAGTACAGCACACCGGTGTGTTGGAGAGCCAAGCCACAGCATTTACAATCTGGCCGCGTACGGCGCGCGAAAGAAGTTCAACAAACATCTCCAACAAAGAGGGACGCAGACTCGTCTTAAATATCATGGCCAACATCGTTCACCGATGTTGGTCACCGATGTTGGCCATGCACCACATTAGTATTCGTCCTAGCGATTTTGCAAACGATGATTAAGATGTTAATCCACCCTCGTTGACGAACCCGACGAAACAAAAAACGAAGCGTTCGAATTACAATGACCGCAAGCCAAGCAACTTAATTGGAACGCGTTACCGTCCGGCACGGGCAGTAAGATGAACTCGGCCTTCTCCACGGCCGCCCTGCCCCCTGCTAAGGGCATCTCCCTGCCCCCTGCTAAGGGCATCTCCCTGCCCCCTGCTAAGGGCATCTCCCTGCCCCCTGCTGAGGGCATCTCCCTGCCCCCTGCTGAGGGCATCTCCCTGCCCTCTGGGGAGGGCGCCACCCGCCAGGCCACCTCGTGCGCTCTGCCCAGGCCCTCGACCAGAGCGCCGGGGCTCAATGCGGGTGGCCCGCGATGGAGGCCCAGACCCTGGGCTCTGCGACCCCTGTGGCCTCCCGTAAGAGCGCCTCCCGGGGGTCCGTCTCGAGCTCCCCCTTGCCGCGCTCGCTCGACGGAGCGACCTCCT